>JAHDVE020010245.1:0-82787 GCA_022606495.2 Halesus radiatus
GGAGTTGGAGTAGGAGTTGGAGTAGGAGTTGAGTAGGAGTTGGAGTAGGAGTTGGAGTAGGAGTTGGAGTAGGAGTTGGAGTAGGAGTTGGAGTAGGAGTTGGAGTAGGAGTTGGAGTAGGAGTTGGAGTAGGAGTTGGAGTAGGAGTTGGAGTAGGGGTAGGAGGCTGAGTATAAATATTTTTCCAAATATTCGTTTTAAAAATTATTTCCAACACACACACTTCTTGCTTCATCCACATAACAACACATATTCTAAGTACACAAACCAATTGCAGCACTGCAATAGGCAAAACCTAGTTTTAAAGTATTACTCCATTATGTTACATGTAAGCATATCTCTATTTCACTGTTCCATTGTTTCGTTTTATATTTTGTCTACTTCCATTTGTATATCCTTACTAAATATATGCTCACTTTCTATAATTTTTTAATATTAAATTTTACCCCGATGAAGATTGAGATATCGGTTTGTGTAAATTTTAAAATAACTTAGTAGTTTAAAACGGAGCATTTGCTTTATTTAATAAATATGTCAAATCACAAAGTAATTGCTTTTTACGACAATATAATTAATATCATTCCAAACGTGGTTTACTGAAAAAAAAATCGTCTTTTACGAAAAAACGGTTTTCTTTTTTTTTCATCACTGTCCAAAATATTCGAAGGATGAAGAACGAATACACTCCTATATTATGAAATCATGTACATCTGACAAATATTATTGAAGTTGATTTGAATTGAAGAGTTACTTCTGATTACTGTATTTTTTTACACATTTATAGAACATATTTGATTGTGTTGTAAAATAATGCACATTTAGCTACTTATACAAAGAGAAAACTTTCTCAAATCGAACATTTCAGATACGTAAACTAATAAAATATTCATTCTGGAAGGGCTCAACATCCACAGAAAGCTATCAATTGTCTGCCAACAGTATATTATAAGATACTTTGAATACATTACTCGCTAAACTGAGAACTCTAACCTGGAGATGCGGAAGATCACTGATGCGTTGAAGTGATCAAATATCACAGGCGTTCGGAATGTTGGTGTTCACAGCTCTCCACGTAGCGCAGGACCGCGAGGAGTGGAGGAGCCTCGTCTACCCGGAAAATTGGGGTAAGGTCAGTTATGTCTTCTATTAAAGGCACACCTTTTGATAATTAAAAGATTAATATTAATAAATTAATTAAAACATATTTTGTATTCACCACTTTATTAATATATACATATCACGAGCCTCCATGGTCGAGGGGTAGGGCTCTCGACTTCGAATCTGAAGGTCGCGGGTTCAAATCCCGGCGTGCGAAAGTAAATTTTATTTAATTAATTTGTGCTGTTTCACAATTAAAATAATATACGAGTATAGTATATTTGCGCACGTTCCAAAGTGGAAGATACTCTCAGTATCGCCCTGGTGAAAGACCGCATTCCCCAATTGGGGATGCCATAGTCTCACTGGCTCCAGACGGTTGGGAGCAGTTGGGACTCTTGTGCGGTATTCATGTAAAAAAAATATATATCAACATGTTCCG
Source organism: Halesus radiatus (assembly GCA_022606495.2). Taxonomy (NCBI): domain Eukaryota; kingdom Metazoa; phylum Arthropoda; class Insecta; order Trichoptera; family Limnephilidae; genus Halesus; species Halesus radiatus. The sequence continues at coordinate 1,541 of JAHDVE020010245.1, forward strand.
AAAGCGACGATTTCCTCACCTGGAATATATAGAAAAGTAAAAAATAATTATGGATAACTGAACAATAAATTTATATTAGAAATTTAAAAAAATATATGAGTATATTATTAATATTGACCGCTGTTAAAATTTTTTATTATTAATTATGTTTAATTCACTATTAACTCTTTATCTGATTTTTAAAATTTCAAATGTGTCCATTTGTAAACCGGTTGTATTTGTATGTAAATTTTTTATACATTTATTTATATCAAAAGAATGTTTGGTTTCTAAAATATTATTGGCAAATTCAGAATAATAATAATTTTGATTAATAAATTATGCTTACGGGCCATTATGTTAATCCCTTTTGAATACTTTCCGTGAGAGTAAAAGATGGCAATACAATCATTGCATAATTCGTAAATTTGATTAAAAAAGTAACAATCCGTTCATACAATCTGTGATTCTCGCTATTACGATGAGACGTGGAGTCGGTGGTTTAAAAATAATGTGTCTGATCAACATACGAAGAATTATTCGTTTATTTTTGAAATTTTACATTTCACAGTTGTAAGAAATATTGTCAGTAAAATATATTAGAAATAACAATATAGAGAGGACTTAGGGATAACAAGAAATGTTTGTGTTGCAAGAGACATCATTGTTAAGGGGAGTAGTGTAGTCGCTAGAAACATTGTTGTTGCTAAAAACAAACATGTTGTAAGATATATAATTATTGCAGAAAGCACTGTTGTTGCTAAAAACAATGTTGTTGCAAGAAATATCATTGTTGCAAAAAACATCATTGTTACAAGTAAAATAAGTTAGAAATTACAACAATGAAATCAAAAAATTCCAAATAAATCGGTGGTATTCTAGAATAACCTGATAAGTGCACAATACGGTATGTTAAGAACCTTTGATATGTTTTTATGAAACTAACCATTACGATCATGGTGTTTAGGGCGTTTTCGGAATAAATACTGATATCAGGATTTTAATAATAAACAATAAATGCAACTCTAACCGCATTATTACTTTTAACAGGAAATGACAAAAATGCAGTTATCTTGTTATTCCTAGACTCCACCGAGTTGTAAGTCTGGGTAGATAGGAAAGCCTTTTTTTTCTTCATTTTTACAATTTACAGCTTAGATCTAATCTAAGAAAAATATGCAATATAAAATATACCAAGAAAAATATGTTTAATTGCCAATTTCAGTCTATAACTTATCTGCACAGTGCTTCCTAGTGTATTTCATTTCAATGTGTGAACTATGGGTAGATGTTATATGGGAGGTGTGCGTAGGTTCTCGTCAGGGGGGTCATGATAATATTTATTCTGGGTAAATGTCAAGCGAGTATTTTCTTTCCCCGAAACTAAAACAAAAGAAATGTTTGTTTCTTTTCTGTTCGCAAAACGGTTTCGGGTACCTTTTTAAAAGTTTCAATAATGATTACTCATAAGTTTCGTACTTCAGTTTTATTAGATGTTTTTTTCCACGTCATAAATTAACTTTTTTTTTGTTTTTTATTCTTTTTAATATTTATATATATATATTTTATTTCAAATCCCATATGAACAAAAAACTGCGAGAAAACCAAATTTTCAATAGAATTTTTCAGTTTTCATCGTTTGAGGTAATATTTTTAACAAATGTTATTTTACAAAATAATATTTTTTTCATAGTTATAAAAACATATTTTTTACTGGTAACCTAATTTCATTAAATTTTCAATCACGGTAGGTAGGCGGAAAACATATCCCCATATTAAATATTTGATTTATTTGAACTGTGCTGATTTTAAGAATTTCACTCTTGCATGCCATTTATAAAATTTTATCATGTGTTAAGAGGATACTCTCTTTAGAACACACTTTTTCTCATCATATGTAAAAAAAGACACTAAACCTTCTTTACTCTCTCTCTTTCTTAAAGTCTATTCACAACTACCAGCACCGTGCAGAGCAGAACAGTGCATTCCAGGCACAGCACATATGCGAATATTCGCATTACACCTTGCAGCTTAGCACAGAGAGGAGAATGATTGTCAACTGAACTATCAATTGACGGTTAGCGTCCGCTACAAGACGTTCGAGGATTTCATAATCCTATTCCCATAATTATTTTTATTTTAAAACCTAAATTACCTGACCAATTCCATCAATTTATCGTTATCCATCTTCTCGGTTTTAGCAATATCTGAGTCTAAAGACGCCGACTGATGAAGATGGCGGTTCTAACGGTACACACTAACTGCGCAAGAGCAGACGTCATGAGCGGCTACCAGCACGTCAACATATTCTAGCCGATAAACTTGTCCCGTGCATGCGTTGATACGTTATGCTTACGTACGTTGTCGTGTCTGTACTGTACTGTTCTGCACTGCGGTGCTGGTAGATATAAATTATTACATCGGCCATATATACAGTGTTCGGAAAGTAGTGGTACAAGCCGGAAGCTGGGTAATCTACAACATGTAGAGAACCCAAAAACACTTTTTTTTTAGATTTCACCATTTTATTTTTGTACTTTTTAAACTTTCTTCCAAAATTTTAGGGTTAAGAAGCTATTGATGTCAGATTATATGCATCGCCAAATTTTAAAAGATAATAAACATTTGTGTCAATTTTCTTTTTAACCTAAAAAATTCTATTTTTGAACTCGATTTTTTCAAAATGAAAACACAATTCAAAAAAAGTTTTCCCACGCAATCTATTAAAAATGTGATACAGATTCACCAGTTTCTCGCTTATAACTTGAATTTCTGGACACCATGTATACAGGGTATATAAGGACGTACCCGTCAAATACTATCCAGTGATTCTTGACTTTTTTTTCAGCTTAAAACGTAAAAAAATCAGTAGTTGTTGAACAGCTACGGTAGGGGTGGGGGATTTTGGCGATTACTTTGGGTAACCAGTGAAGTCAAGTGAAAGTTTTTTGTTATTGTTAGTTTTGAAAAAAAAAGTCGAAAACTTTTATATTTTGTACATTCATCCTTTCGCTAATCAGATTTTCCGACTCTCTCGAAAAAAAAACTCAAACTGCATAAACTCACTCATTTGCTGCGAGGCTTCGCTATTCAAAACACGATTTTAAAAAGTGCTTTAGAGTTTTAAAAAGTCTGTATAATCGTTTCTTGTAATGAACAACCTTTTAAGAATTCTACGGTTATACGAAAAAGTCGCGTTTATATCGCACACCTAGATCTATATCATCTCAAAAAACACTTTTTTTAAGAATGACGTAGTTGTCATATTGCTATATGTGATAGGAGTTTACTGTTTTCTTTTATGAATTGATTATTCATATTAAAGAAAGTTCAGATTGAAATTTTTCATGAAAATCGTCTAAACAACTTGGAAATGGGATTTTTGATCTAATTCTACTTAATTGAAGAGAATACTTCAGAATTTATTTATAGCATAACATGGACATGTAAGTTATATGCGGGTTTCACCACGAATGTGGTATCTAAGCTATTCTAGACAATTCTCTCTCTCTCTCTCTCTGAAGGATCTTCAACCAGTCAAGTTAATGGAAAAAGGCACACATGTACAGCACACAATAAGAAGGGGAGTTTTGATAGTGACTTACATGAGTAGCTGGTAGTCAGGCGACGCCAACGGCAAGCCGGAGTCTAAGTGGCCAGCGTCCAAGGCATATAGGTATTAAAGATTCCCTCACTGATTTTATTAAAGAGACACCATACCAGGTGTTTACAAGGGGGTAGTGTGGTAACTATCTGCTACAGGCCCAGGCCCACGTGCAGTTGATGTTTCCATGTCTGGAGTCGGATGATGCAATAAAGAGCGGCTGCGTGCTCAAATCACGCACGCAGCTGATGATTCGGTGTCTCAGATTGGAATGCATGGCGTCCGCTCGCTCCGCGAGCCCACGCCGTTCACGCTGCGGGAAATTATATCTGTCCGCTTGACTCATTGGTTGATTAACAAAGGTGGCCGGCAGAAACTCACCGGATTGGCTGATAATGGTGATCTCCCTTGAGATGTACTGTTATTGGTTGAAACCTAAAGTTTTGCAATCGAGCAGCCAGAAGTAAACCAGAAGCAAGAAGTATTATTCCTTCGCGACTAGAATCTCTTATTCGTTACGTAACAGAACTTAAATATATATATATATCCATTCAGAAATTAAAAAAAAACTACGTACTTGATAAGATAATGTTGCTTTGATAAAGAGAATGCATTGTGGCAAAAATGCAATGGGCACACTAATCTAATAATTCCTAAATACGGTATTTTTTCTCGAGATGGAAGTAGTTTTAAGCCCTTAATAAAGCAAAGTTCCTAGTAATAAAGTCTGCCAAATTGATCACAATGGTATTGTTTACCTTCTAAATTGCCAAAATACACATCTTGTCTTAGATTAAGGGGGATTCAATAAAAATAATGATAAAAAAGTTTTTTTATAACCTCTGATCCATTTATTATTCTACAAAGGTTCTGTGTTGTCTTGCAAATATTTATAAAATTAATTCCATGATCTAAAGGATTAACACTGTAAATCAATTGGAACACCCAAAACGTTATAAGCTATCATGTACGATTTTATTAAAGGAGAAAAAAAATACCTTCCAGTTCACTGAAGTATAAATATAAGTGAATTAAACATCTATTCTATAGAGAAATATCTAATGTAGGTATGTACATTTTTCTTTTCAATATTTTATGGCTATTTGCCAAATACCAAAAGATTTATAATTCAGACAGTTTCACTTATCATATAATTTTCTGAAAATTCGAACTTTTCAGTCTTACTGCTAGCCGAGTGTTCTCATTATTAAGATATCAACCTTAGTGGCGTGTAGTCCTAAATGGCTTAAGACTGTGGTTACCCCAAGAAAATCGATCCAAAAGAAGATATTTAAAAAGGCGACCAATTTCTGATCAAAATGTATTTTCTCCACGAATTTGATAAGAGACTTGTCCGCTCATTTATTCATTTAGCCATAACAATCAGCAGAAGATGAAAATAAAACGGCCATTTTAAAATATTCAATTCACGATTCACTTGAAAAACTACACACAGCCTGCCCTTGGTTATAGAGCAATGCACGCCACTGATCAACCGAATAGCATTACATGTCATGAATGTTAGGATATTATTATTCTTCGTGAAACTCACTTCAAAGTTTTTTTTTGGAAATAATTGTGTTCGGAGATTTTAGTTTGGTAATAATTCGGATTTATTCGATTTTGTGATATATATATATATTTATAACATAAGCTTTGAGATATAAATCGGAAACACATTTTGTATATTATCTTTCATAATGTTAACTTTCTGAATCACCGAAAACTCTCAAACGTACTTTTTAAACATATCATTATCATTCAAGATAGCCAAACTAAACAAAATTTGAAACTAAGGTGATTTGCTTGGAAATAGAAACATTGTCGTGGAATACCGCTTTATGAAATCAAATACACTCGATTGAGTTCAGAAGATTATTATTTCAATATTATTCGAAGGAGTTTTTTCGTATTAATTTACTTTGCATCGATTCATAGTTAGATAAATCTTCATGAACCCGAAAAATATTAATTTTGAGAACTGCCTATAGAAAAAAATACCAAAAAACCAAAATTTCTTTAGTGGAATATCCTTTACATTGACATCGTCTGAAATCTTTTTTTTTATTTCACGCCTTGAAATCCTCGTGCGTATTCGGCAACCGCGGGGGGAGAAAGAAAAACTACCCTCTGAATAATGTACCAAGAAAAGCGCCTCTGGCGACGATAAATTACAACGGAGGCTGGGAAGATTGGAGGCAATGTGTCCGGGGACCAGCCGGACAGTGATATCCCAGGATTTTTATATTATAACCAGACATTGGGACATCAAAATGAAACAGGCGTAAAAATATTTATTATTCTTTTGTGCTGTTTTCTCTTGATACGAAGTTAATATTATTTTTTCCTCTTACAGTGTAGACAGCTTATTATTTTGATTAATTTTTGTTGTTTAAAAAAGGGTTTCTTTTTATTTATTTATTTTTCTTCGTATTATTCCAGATGGACATGAAGACTTTCGTAGGAGATAATATCGAAGGTTCGAGTCCTGGGTTGCAAAGATATATTTAATACGTATGCATATTTTGGTGCTATCGCTGGGAGAATTGAAATAAATTAAGGTTTGGCGGGAGATCATCATTTCATATCAATACATAGGTACTTACAATTTACTTCTTTTTTTAATATTCTTTTTTATTATATTTGGTACATAGATAATATAGAATATTAGAGTAACTCATTGGAGAACCTTATTGCATTTATTTTTTAATTGTTTAAGGTAGAAATCTCAAATAAAATATTAAACCGAAAAGATAAAAAAAAACTTAGCTCAGTGGATAAGAGCGCTAGTCCCAAATACACCGAGAGGTTCTGGGTTCGAGTCCCAGATGCAAATAGAAACAGCGTAATATTGTGTAATAACTAATAACAATTGAGAATATTTAAATAACTGAGAATAATTAAAATGTGTACAAGTAATATTATTTACTTTATTTTGATTTTTTTATTTATGGACCAATGTCCAATTACACAAAATACAAAACACGAAATGAAATAAACAAGAGCTACAGAAAAATAACAGAACATGCATAATACAAGAATGAAGCAATGACAAAAAGATGACAAAAATGTACGAGTTCATGCGAGAGAACATTCAAGTCAAAGCCTGAACATAGTTTAAGCAGAGTCCATGATTTTAGACATTTTTAACGATAATCTTCGAGTTGTAATTTCGTAAAACTCTACAAAAATCGTATCAGACTGGTACCAAAAATTTTAAGACCCTGGCTTGAGTTAACAAATCTCAACACTCTGGACAGTGGTGAATGGTACCCATAATTAGTAGAGTGTTTAATGAGAAAAATCAATTCATTTTTTCTTAGTCTACGGCGAGGAATGTTGAACTGAATGAGTTGCGACAAAGTAGGTGAACCAATAATACAATTAAATATTTAAAAAATGCAAATAAGTTCACAGTCTTCCTACGCCTTTCTGATGTAGAAATGTTTATGGTTTGTTCAATTTCAACATAGGAATAATCCCCCCTTTCTCCCCCTAATCTCCATGCAATTCCACGTAAGAAGCGATGTTGTACAGATTCAATATGATGAATATGAACAGCATAGAAAGGGGACGAATTGACACTGACATATTCAAGATTAAGGCAAACTAGTGAGCAGTAGAGAGTTATGAGGATATTTACATGCTTAAAGTCACAGGCAATTCTATTGATGAAGCCAAGAAGTTTTAGTGATTTATTAGTGATATTATTAATAAAGTCACGAAAAGAAAGCCCACAGTCTAAGGTGACACCAAGGTCCTTAATAAATATGACGGTAGATAAGGAGACACTATTTAATTTATAATCGAACAGGATCGGTTAATTTGCTCTATAAAACGACATAACTTTACATTTATCAATATTTAGTTCTAGGCAGTTAGTTTTATACTAATCATTAAATGAGTCAATATCAAATTCGAGAAGAATACAGTCATAGTAGGATTTTATTAATTTAAGGATCTTATTATCATCTGTAAAAAACCAAGAGCGCGAGTAAGAAAATGCATTGGCAAAATTGTTAATAAATATGTTAATAAGAAGAGGAGCCAGATGGGCACCTTGAGGTATTCCAGACGTAACTTTATTAATAATTATTCAAAGTAATTTACCTTTACTCTTTGTTGTCTATCACAAACATAAGATTTAAAAAATGGTAACGATAGCATAAAGTTTGGTGATAAGAATTGAGTGATTAACTTTATGGAAGGCTTTAGAAAAGTCAGTGTGAAGAATATCAACCTGAGAGTTGTCTTCCAGAGCATTAACAACAGTATTAGTGAAGGAAAGTAAATTTGTTGTTGTAGATTTAGCAGATTTAAATCCATTCTCTTGTTCAATCAGAATATTTTTGAAAACGGTGGTGATTTTCTTTGTAATAATAGACTCAAATATTTTTGGAATGTGAGATATAATCGATATTGGCCTGTAGTTTCCAATGTTCGCCTTGTTACCAGACTTAAAAATAGGTCTAATATATGAAATTTTTCAGGAGTCGGGAAATGAGCCAGATGAGAGGGATACGTTAAATAAGAAACAATGTGGCTTAGATAAAGTATATTTACATTCTTTCAATAAAATTTCGAGAATTCCATCAGGGCCAGTACTTATCTTCTTAGAGAGATTATTTAAATAATAGAAAACATCTACAAGTGAGATTTGACAATTTTTCAAGTCTGTATATTCTGTTTAATTGCGTGATGAGATGGTGCGTGATTTATTACAATAAACAGAGGCGAAGTGTTTCGAAAAGGGATTAGCTGTGTCAAGTTCATTTGTAGCATGAGTTTCATTATAATACATACTTGAAGTGATATTATTTTCAGCACGTTTTTGGGCCACAAATTGCCAAAATTGTTTTGAGTTTAGTTTGTAATTTAGACTCGGTAACTTCTTTGAAGGATTTGTAGCACTTGATGGATTCAATTTTAGACAATTCTCTCAGTTGACTAAATTTTTGATAATGTATTAAGTTGCCAGAATCTTCAAATAATTTGCGAGTTTTCTTTTTTTTTCAAATATCAACCATTTAGGAAACTTAGGTTTAGATTAGATTAGATTTCCCTTGGAACAAATAAACTTACACATTTATTAAATTTAAGTACAGCATCGTTAATATTAATATTGAAAAAGAGAGATGATCAATCATACTGGGTGAGATAACTATTCATGCTGACATAACTTCGTTAAATTTGTTGCAATAAGAAACACATGGATTTAAAAAATCATTTTGAAAAAAAATAAAATTTGGAGTGGATGGTAATTTTCGATTGGTACAATGAGTCTGTAGCTTCCAACACAAAGACACTAGGCATTCTTGCGAATATCAAATCCAGACAAGAACCTACAGAATTTGTAATAGAATTTACTTGGAACATAGTCATATATGCATACAAATTAACGATTGTAGTAGCTTGTAAGGAAATAGTACCGCAAATAGTTTTCACTCCTAGGTTGTCATCCACATTATTTTAGGTAAATTATAATCTCTACAGATAAATGTGGAATCAGCATTTTTAGATACACGCTCTACTGATTCTGTATGTGACTTATAGAGTTCTAAAGAGGGGGGAATATAGATTCCCCCCTCTTTAGAACTGTGTCTACACATAACCAAGTTTTTTGGTTCCAAGTAGACATACGAATAATTGATCAGAAACATTTTTAGATGGTTCAATAATATGGCCAGCGAATTTTTGTTTACATATATGATGACTCCACCTCCTCTGGACTATATCTTGTCAAGTCAGTACGAGTTCCAAACTGGGCAGATTGCTTATTTTAAGGAGCCAAATGCTTCAGTAATACATAGTGTACTAAACCGAAATTATTGTTTATCTTCAATCTATCTACAGTGTGTTAATAATAGGCATGAATAATTAATTGTAAGTGACATTATTTACAATTTTGCAGAATCCCCTCTACCCAAGCCAATTTACATTTGACAACTTGCGCCTTTCCTTTTTTTCCTTCAGCCTCACAGCCTTCTCCTAATGAGGATGCCATGTCAGCTACCGATAGTTGGGACTCATGCGAGGCATGTAAACAAGACAGCTCTCCCTATAGGAGGTTAGATATCAGCATGGCCATTTTTACTTTGTACATTCAAGCAGGCAGGAATTGACTTGGATTGGAAAGCTTTTCAGTATTAGCATTTTGACTCCTATGATATTACCGTCCGTATATAGCCGATTTTCATTGAAGGGCAATAGTATTGTTAAACACTTTTCATTAAGTAGGTTTAGAAGCACTAGAACTTAAGAAATCTTTAAAAATAAAATTATTAGATAACCTACTTAAAAATCATACGAATTTCAGATCATATAGTCAGATTTTAAACATGTTGCCTGTGAATCCTTCCCCTTAGAATTCTTAACTTCCTCCCATATGTCGTTATGGATACCTCTCATATGTTATCTCACTCACCCATTTAATTATTATTATTTTGTGTAGTCTATTTTTCAATAATAATAGCTTTGTCTTTAATAAACCGTTACAGGATTATCTTGATGACTTCATTATTTCCCCATTAAACTGTTTTATTTATTATTTAGTTGTTATAATATATATTATTGTTGTCTCCCTCTTATACATAATACTTTTCAATTGTTGCCTGCCTCTAATATTTTACCATACTTTCTCTTTTTTATGTTATCCTGTCTCACTCTTTTTCTGTACCCATATATACAACTGGGTATTATTTTATTTAGTTATTATATTTGCCCTGACGAAGCTAAATCTAAACGAAATCGGTTGGCATAAAAATACAATAAGTTAGTGGCTTATAAAAAAATGTTTGTTTTATTTAACATATTTTATTTTTTAAAAGGGGCTAGAAACTTTAACACAATGTAGATGCGATTTTAATCAGATCCATTCAGAATTCAAACGTTGCTTGAAATGGCTTTTAGCCGTGTTTGGTGACCAGATCTGAATAGCCAGGTATTACGCAACTTTCCTCCTCCCCTTCTACCCCTCCCCAATACCTTCAGCCTCACAACATTCCCCAATCGGGATTCCATAGTCTTACTGGCTCCAGACGGTTGGGAGCAGTTGGGACTGTTGTGCGGTATAAATATAAAAAAATAAAAGAAATTCACTAAACGACGCTCGAGAAAAGTTGAAAATTTATTATTATTATATTTAAAAACTTGTATAAAATTTATTTTGAAATATTTTGGTTATTGTGCTACTATGGGATATTGCATTGTATGCAAATCACCTGTTAAATGATATTTAGCTCTGTAAAAAAAAACATTGTTATTTTTCGAAAAACGGCTTTCATATCAACTATAAATAAATAATCGTGTCGATCTACTTTTGGGTGTTTGTTAATACTGGTTGCACAATAAGAATTACTTCATTTAACCGACGAATGTCACCAATATTAGAACGTCACTAACTTCATTAGATACGAAAAATTTCGATTGAAAGGACAATTTTCATTTATTTTGTAATCGTTTTTTCGTGCCACGGAGCTTTCTTGCAATGTTCCGGCCAATCGTCTATTTAATCCTTGATAAAATAAAATGCCGGCCACTGAAGCGTGAAGCGTCCGAGCAGTCCCGGTCCTAGTCGTGGCAAGGAGTTGGAGGTGGCTCCGTTTGCTCCAGAACGAGGATTTGTATTTCACGCGTAATTTGAAAGCCAACCCTGGCCCACTAACCACCCTTAAGTAGGACTGGAGGGAACACTAGGAGGGGTAGATAACTTTGGGATGGTTATCAATCATAAAATATATGAAAAAAGTTTTGAACGTCCGTCTGAAATGTGTTCAGTCTAGTCTCTCAAAAAATGACGTGAAACTCATAAACCGCAAAGAACCAAGAAATACAAGACCTATTGTCTAACTAACAAACTAATTGTCCGCTTTTGTGAAATGTTGGTATTTGTGTAGATATTTATTTATTTTTGCTCAATTATAGACCATAATTCAGTTTAGTGAAAAAAACCCTACCTTCAAAATTAATTTTGAAACATAAATGAACCTATCATAATAACTTTTGGTAAAATTTAATATAATATAACAGCTTTTCTCCAACGATTGGTTTTCACTATATGGCGTCATGATTAATAAATGAATTTAAAAACATACCTAATATTAAAAACTTTATAAATATACATTGATATTTACATGTTTCGAAAGCGATGCCTCCATGGTCAGGAATGAATGAAAATATTCATGTTTTCATCGTCAGGAATAAATAAATAATATTCATGTTTTCATCCTCAGTAATATTTTTAAATTATTTTATTAATAACCCTTAAGTAAGGAAACATTGGAGTACAATAACCATTAAACTAACCGTCAGTTTTCTCGAAAATTAATAAGAGAATTGGTAAGAAACATGATGGATTGGGAGCGGGAGTAACACACCACAACCTCAAAAGTTTGCTTCAAACCATTCATAACCCCGGGAAAAGCTACTACTAAATATTTTTTTCTCATCATTACGTGATTATAAAAATGAATTAATCACTTTTTATTCTTCTTTCCAACGTTAATTACGACAGTCATAATCCCTTTACCGAAAGGTTCATAAATCTCAAAACACCACAATACTCTGATTGGAAGCGCTCATAATTTATTAAATAAATTAAGATTCGTGTAGGTACTTACATTTCTATACCTTAATTCAATAGGGAACTAACTCAAAATACCTCATTTTGAGAAAACTGGATCTGAAAAAACTTCACAATTAATTAATTTTAAAATAATGTATAGTATATTCGCGCACGTTCCAGAGTAGAAGATACTCTCAGTATCGCCATGGTGAAAGACCACGATACAGAATTGAAACCTTGCTTAAAATGGTATTTAGCCGTGTTTGGTGACCAGACCTGAAAGTCAGGTATTTTCCCACCTTCCTCTTCTCCTTCTCCTACCCCTCCCCAGTACCTTCAGCCTTACAACATTCCCCAATTGGGAATGCCATAGTCTCACTTGCTCCAAACGGTTGGAAGCAGTTCGAATTCTTGTCAGGTATTCATATAAAAAAAATAAAAAAATACACATATACCATACACTTTTTTCATATACCATGTAGCGTTGACTTAACCCCGCCCGGTAAAATGTATATAACCACTTACTAGATATTACATAGAGACATGACATTGGTACCGATCCTTGTAATAATTTTCCAAAACCTTGTAATTTGTACACAACTCATTTTATACATGTTTTATACTGTTTGTTCCTAAAATAAATAAATAAGATTTCGTGCTGCGACTGAAAATCGACAAAACCACCAACCTTCTGGATAAATGTCAAATGCGCGAACAATTTCACCTTGCCTTAAAAACTTACGTTCATTATTTCTATTGAAAGCACGATTCTTAAAAATGATAAAAAGTTATTGAATAAGATATTGCTGAAATTTTATAATAAATCGACAGTAATTTGTAAAAATGGTTTTAATTCCGCGAATTCAATTTGGCCACTGTTGGCCTTCGCTTCGTAAAAAATTGAGCTCATTTTGCGAAAGTTTTTTCTTCCTTCCACTCGCTTGCAAGGAAATGGTTCTCCCGAACCATTAGGGGTGCTATTTTTTCATATTCGGGCCCCAGACCACTTGTTCCAGAACAGATTTCAGACCCTAAACTTATCTTGATGGTATTTTACATTAGCTTTTGTTTTTCGTTTATAAAAAAAAAATAACGAAGATTTGGACTTCGCTTTTGACAAAAGCATAACAAACATTGTCATTTTGATAGTTTAAAAGATTTAAGAAAGACTGAGAAACAGATATTTTTTTTTAAAGAGTATTTACATTTGTCTCTGCTTACTACGCCTCAATAACTTTGACATATAAATTGTGGTCTAATGAACAAAATATAGCGAATCATTGAAAAATGAATACATCTCTGAACACCGAAAATGACTCTACGACGACATTCTAAACACTGTTAAGTCATCTAATTATCTGAAAAACGTTTTATCTTTTTTATCCGAACATGGACTCTCTTGTCGACCAAGTGAAGAGGGAACCCTTGGGATTCCCATCCACCAAGCTACATCATTATCTCATTCATTCTCAGTACAAGCATTACGTCTCTGGAGACATTAATTTATATACACACTGATGTATTATTATTCTCCACTTAGAGTTGTTTGGTAGAAATTATCACTATACAACAAATCCGCCCATAAAAATTATGTTTTGTATAATAAATAATTATTAGAAGGTACAAAAATAGTAATAATAATAAAGGTTTATTCCGGTATGTGGGAAGGTTAGTGCATTCCCACATATTCCATACAAAGTATACATATAATAGTGATAAAAATATACAAAATATGTACAAAAGTTTTAAAAAATAAACTAAATATAAGATAGTAGGTACATGACACATAAAACATAAATAAATATTAAAAAATAAGTACAGGAAAATAAAGCCTTTAAGGTGCTGCGGTATTTACATTGTGAGGGGCCAATATCTTTCTCCAGTATGCGTCGATGCTGGAGGCTGGACTGAGGCGGGCCTCCATGATGAGGATATTCCCGGTATCTGGAACAAGGACACATATTTTTTTTTCTTGGATGAATATACTTGATCAAAAAAATCCCTCCATACAGTATCCCCAAATATGGCGTTATTCCGGAGAAAATCTCTGAAGCCTCATGTGTGGAATAAACATATTCGTAGGTATAAAATTAAATGGTTAAAAAAATCTAGCTCTTTATAATTCTGTTGAATTTTATCCTATAATAGAAAAGGTAATATAGAATACTGCCAACTTAAGAGTTGAGTTTTTTTTGCGAATTCGGTGAAATATTCAGGTGATCAGTTCTGATCGCTAACGTGGCTGAACACTTTAAATGGACATTTAAAAACGCCAATCCTACAAAACAGCCGACTCAATTTGAAATCGGGTCAGAACACTGGTAAAAATGTAGTCAGCAAGCGATATCTTTTGCAGATAAAGATAATGAAAGGCAGTTTCCGTAATGAAATGAAAATATTGCGAAAAACTTAATTTTAATATATTATAATATCCGGCACGGGAAATTTGTCGGAATTATGAAAAAATATTCGAAACGACTTTCAGACGAGAATTTCTTACGTACACAATCTTTTGTGATGAGATTTCTTGGGAAAATACACTGGAAGAGATTACACAGGATGGGTTCCTCCAATTCAAGAATAACCCTTATAAGTGTGAAGGTGATACACTATGCGCCGGATTATATGTCTGTACCTGAGAAGCACACGGATTTAAGTTCAAAACACAAAATGTTCAGGAGAGCCGAAAAACAAATCTCGTAACTTCCACAAAAATTAAGACAGATTAACGATGAAAAAAAAAGTTTGAATAAATCACTTTGTGTAAAATCGATAGTTTTTTCAATTGTAATAATTAACTTTTTTACATTAACTCCATACGCTGTGAGGAAAATAATTTCCATTTTGAGGATGCTGTGTGGACAGTCTTTTTGAGAAGAGGAAGGAGTGAACATAGGACTTGAAAAGACTCATGTTGTAGGAGGGAGAAAACACAGAGGCGGCAAATCGGCACTGAAAATTGGAAAATTCTTTAATATTAATTCTAGTATATTAAATAACCAAGTAAATTAATATTACAGTTCTCTTCTAGATATTTTTCCAATGAATTGTTCTGTTCCTCCAGAAAACCACCTAATTATCCCTTTTCCTTTGGTCGGCTCCCACTTCAACACCAAAATTTACATGCATGCCTGTCATTATTTTGTTTCTTAGATTACTCTCGAGACGACGGAAGGGTGTTTCCGAAACCGGTTGATCATTATATTAATTTGAAGAGGTTCAAAACAAATGTACGCGTTTATATTATAATTATGATAAGCCACGAAGTAAATGCTTTTTACAAATACTAATAACTAATACGAATAGTAATAGTTCGATATTAAGGAAATGTTCGACTTTAAGGCAAATGAAATAGTACCTACATAAAAAAAAATTATGTTTTTATAAGCGTTGGTAAAATTTCCATGGGAATAGGTACATATACTTAGTGACCAGCTCAGGTATGGGGGTTCCATCGCAGCCCGAGTAAAATTAGCCTCTCAGAAGGTGGGCGTACTTTACAGAGCCCGCAGATACTTTAATAGTACACAACTGCTGACCCTGTACAAATCGCAAGTGCCTCCCACTTTAGAATTTGGTAGCCACCTCTGGTCGGGAGTCCAAAATATCTGAAGAAAACCCTTGACTCTGTGCAGAAACGGGCGGTCCGTTTGATAGATTCGCCTATCTTCACAAACGGGTTGCAATCTTTGGAGCACAGACGTCAGGTGGGAATGCTGTCCTTGTTCTACCGGTATTTTAATGGAAGATGCTCCGAGGAACTAGCGTCATTGATCCCTTCGGCACCGGTGCATAGTCCGGAAATACGCCAAACGCGTGCCCAACATTTGCACATGGTTGACATTTGTCACATCAGAACGGGTCGCTTCTACGATTCGTACTTGTGTTCAACAGCTCGGCCGTAGAATAATCTGCCGGCCTCTGTGTTTCCTCCGTCCTATAACATGGGTCTCTTCAAGGCCCAAGTTCACTCCTTCCTATCCTCTAAAAGACCCTCCACACAGCATCCCCAAAGATGATATAGGCCTTGAGGGAAATTATTTCCCTCAAGGTCTCCTGTGTGGAGTTACTGTAAAAAAAATATTCGGGAATCATTACGTACAAGGAATTCTTTTAAAGATTTTAGAAAAACAGATTAAGAGGCTGAATCTGTAAAACCAACACATTAAGAGACGCTTTCTAAATTCCCACAGTAAAACTACTTAGGCATAGTTATTCACCAAAATGTCGTCCAATTTCGGGCAAACATTCCACATTCAAACACAAATTATTATATACACTGACAGGTACGCCAAATATTAAATCATGCAACCATATTTAACGTATCCCAATAATTTGTTGCTGTTTAACATACGTTATTTATATATACTTTTGAGAAATGTTCATAAATCAACAACATTTCAATAATACATCACTGATAATTGAAAGTTTTTTTATGAAGACATTTTGTAATAAACAGGTTTAATCACAATTTGTATTTTTAACAAAAGATTTATGAAAATCCGTTGCCTTATTCACCCGTTACACTTCATTAAGAGAATATTTGTCCATTAAGAAGAAAATATTTTTTGGGAGCCTCGTATTTTTTTGTCTGTATCTACAATATAAAAACTTGTTTTTTTACTACGTATCATACTCAAGTCTATGTAAAAGCTTCTCACGGTGTTTATCATTAAAATATGTGAGCACGCGTAAGCAGGAGACAACCCGGGATGTCAGTGCAGACCAGCAGGTGCATAAAAGGGTTGAATATTTTACCGATCTGGGCACTAACTTAAATACACTGAACAAGACTACCGAGGAGCTAAAAATCTGTTTGCTCGCTGGAAACAGATGCTACCATACCAGTAAGCAACTACTGGAATTGAAAATACCTGAGAATAAAATACTTGAACTTAAAAAAAAGAAACATATTGCTCGTTTGTAAAACAAAAATTAGACTAAGAATGGTTGTAAGACATGGGACCTCACCCATAATGATAATACAAAGCTAGTAGTTGTTGAGCATAAAATTCTACTAAAAATCTTTGGATCTACTCTAGAAAATGGAACCTAGAGGATAAAGATGAATCATGAACTTGAAAACTTGATAGATCAGGAGACCAATGTAAGGTTATGTAGAACTCAAAGACTTCGATTGGTTGGACACGTGTAAAGAATAACGGATTATAGGATGCCAAAAAGTAATGACTGTGTAGCAGTGGCGTGCATTGATCCTTGACCATGGCCAGGCTGTAGCTTTTCAGGTGTTAATTATTAATATTCATCACACCATGACGCATGAAGGATAGGGTGCTTGAGGAAAATTGCAATTAAAAATTAGAAATTTGTCAACCGGAAATACTGTCTTATGGTAGAACGTTCATGAAATAAGATATAAATAGAAAAATTATTTATTTTTTTCAAAAAATTTGAAAAAAAGGCAGGCACAGCTTTTCAGCCTTTGTGGACAGCACACCACTGCTGTGCAGGTGCTCCGGTAGAAGCGAGAAGTGTAGAGGGACAGACCGAGGAAGATGTGGCTAGACTGCGTGGAGGAGGATTGAGGCAGGACGGGAAGGACGGAAGACTTGAGGTGAGTGGTGAGGGACCGTAGCAATTTTTTTGGAGGTAGCTAAATATCATCCTGAGGTGTAGCGCCATGACGAACAAATGAAAAAAAGAAGTTTATACCATAAGTGTTGTCAAATTACCATTTTTAGGCTTGTGTTAGCAGATGGTGTAAATCTATTGTTATAAAGTGATCACAAACCGTAACTGACAGAGTTTTAAAATATTAATATTTCTCTCGCATCTGCTTTAATTCCAGAGGACGGTTACTTCGCCCCAGTGTAGAGCTAACCTCACGTAATCCATACCAATGGTTAAATATAATCGAGTGATCAATTTGGAATAAAAAATAAAACAAAGCACGCCGCAGAAGTCCAGATTAAATGGTTTAATTTCAAGGGTGAATTCGCGGGTCGGAAAGGATGTCCGGAAGAAAAATGAAGGTTCTTTGACACAACAACACTAATATGGCGCCATAGGGCGATGTAAACGATCTGCATTATTCATTCGACTCGGGACAAATGTTTATTATATTCAACAGAATAATCCGGCACTTTATACAGAACGAAATGTATCCGTGTCACCCTTGGATTCGGTACATTAAAGTAATGACATTTGTATTTTTTTATGACCGGGCAATGTTGAAGAGATACGTTAGGTTGATACAAACGCCTCCTCGCTTTTCATTGAACGATTAACGCAAATTTTGTAAGCTATTCATAAATTCTACACCAATCAATAAAGATACGTTGACGTGAACGTTGAATGAAAATCTCATCTAACGTAAAATGTTGCTCATTTTCATATCCTGTTATTTAAGGATCGAGTTAAACGATTATTTTTGTTTTAGTATAAAACTCTTATATCTTCTGGTCACCTTTTTATAGCGCTGTTTTTATTTTATTTTTTATTTTTATGTGACACCTCACAAGAGCGCCCCTGTATGTACAGAGAACGTAGAGGGAAACTATATCACTACCTGGTTGGGAAACGTTGTGCGGCGGGTTGAGGAGGTGATTGTAGGAAGGGATTTATTAATGCGGGCATTGAAGAGGCCCAGATTAAATGTTGGAGGAACGACAGATTCCGGTAGCTAGTTCTACATACGAGCTGATTTACAAAAAAACGAGTCGGCGAAACGACCCGTTCTCATGAAGCCGACATCAACCGTGAACGGATGTTCCGCTCGTGTCCCTCGAGTTTCACGTACGTGCACCGGCGTGGAGATCAGCTCGAAGGAGCTAGCAGCATTTAGTGATAAAATCACCAAAAAGTTATCCATAGTATTGTTATAACCTGTGGAATTTTGTTTTCAAATGTTTACTTATATGAATAATAATATATATTCATGAATACATAAAAGAATTTATTTGATTAAAACATCACCTCTTCGATCATTGTCTTCCTAAGATGAAAAAGTTGTATTATTGTTTATTGTGTTTAAGTTTAATTTACAGAACTTCATTAATATTAAAAGTTTTCAAATTTTTTCAAATTTTTTTATTATTCAATTTTAACGACGGTTTATTTGTAAAAACGTTCCGCCAGGTAATTATAATTATACTTGATAGCTGTATCGCCTTCCATACTTCCATAATTCAAAACCGAGCCCTCAGAAATGTTTTTGGACTTCCATGGGACACTCATGTCAGGGACATCTACTCAGTTTCCGGTATCCTTCCAATCACGATCCTTCCTAAGTATGAAATCACCAGCACCATCCTACAAATTACTCAACAATCAACTCACACTCACGTCAAGCCACTTTACAATCAAGACATCCACAACCACAATACTCGAAATAACAATAAAATCCGCATTCCTCAAACACACACTACAAAATATGGAATAAAATCTTTAAACTACATTGCCTACACACTTTATAATTCGCTTCCAGATATGTACAAAACTATCCAGAAAAATAAAAAATCCCAAAATGATGGTATAAAGGAATACTTTTTAAGGATATTTAAAAATGAAAATCAGTAAATCCATATTTGTATATTTTGTTGTTCCCTTATATGTTTTCTCTTGTGTGTTGTTCTATTTAACTTGGCCTTATAAAATTATTTCTGTAATTATGTCTGTATGTGAAACTTCTATTTTTGATATTTTGCTGTCAATGTAAAATTGTATGTACTATCTCCTACTTATGTATTGTAAATTCCTCCCGTCCTAAAATGAGTTTTGAAACTCATCGGGATTGCTTTAGCAAGAAATAAATATATAAAAAAAAAAAAAAATAATGCCTTCGGAAGACGAAACAACTTTCAAGCGTACTAATAATTATTACCAAAAAAATATTAAACATTTCATTCAATTTCATTCATTATTTGCAATATGTTCATGGAGCCATTTTACAGGAGAATCATTTTAAAGAGACTATTATTTCTTGTGTAGTTGTGTACTTTATCGTAGGACTGCTGCAGAGTAAGAGGGGACTGCGTGAGGGTGTTACAAACTATTTAGAAAAAATTTAAACAGCTGTTGGTGGAACAAATATATTCAAACGTGCGCCCTTTAAAATGATTTGCCTTGTTCTTGAGTAATGTTGATGGAAAATTAGTACCTAAACATTATAATCATTGTGAACTGGAACAACCATAAAATTTCACGAACTTAAAAATATTTCCATGCTTTTTTAATATCCGCTAAATTAATTTGCACGGCATTTAATGAATAATTTAAACATTCATACTAAATCAAAGGATTTTTAAATATTTGAAAAAACCTGATACGTACATGTACGTGGGTATATGCCCTTTATTAAAATATGTTTAAGAAAGAAATAAAATACTTAGGTCCTGTGTCAGCCGAAGGTTTCACCGGTGATTGATGGTCCTCGAAAGGTGAACAAATTAGAATAATATTGCGAGAGAAAAGGATTTTTATGTCGGCCATATTTTTTACGAGATGTAGCGACTGACTGCGGAGAAAGGTGACATTGTTTATGCATGGTCTAAACTGATGTATGGCCTCACAATGGAATAATGCCGGCGAGCAATTTGGGGGACTGAGCTATTCTAAGGGATCTTATTAAAATTTTGTACATTCACGACGGTCAGACTACATTCAAAAGGGTATAAAAATGAATCGCAACCACAATAGGCCCCCGAAATTCTTATAAAATTACATTTCATTTTTGTAATTTATGCTGTGAACTGTGTATACTGTAAGCGCAATATTATTTTTTTATTTTAATGTTCTTAGAAACGGTTCAATAAGTTATTCCAATAAATATTTAATACTCGCTGATGTGTACCCGGCCTTGCTCGGGATTTTCTTTTTGGAATAATATCATGAAGTTATGAATTATGTTCGTCGTTTGGGTGCCATAATTGATTGGACAGCGAAAGCGAAGCCTTGTGACGACTATTACGATCTCTAAACAACGAAACAAAGAAACATTCATCTGAAAATTTTATTTCATCCAAACGCTTATGTTTTCAAAACATATCTAAATAAAAAAGTCCATATATACGAACCTACTTGTATTTTCCATTTTGAAAATATTCTACCGAAACAAGCCTTTTTCTTTTGAATATGTAATCTATGGCTAACCAGAGTGGTATATCTATGTACCAACTTCAAAACAATATGGTGGGTTAAATGTTTTTCACACTAATTTTAAAACGTTAAAGTAACAGTTTTGCATATTGAATTTAATTTAAACTACACTTTAAACCTTCCAAGTACTAATAAGAACAAACTGTGCTATTTTCAGCGAAACTTGCCGAGCTATTTTTGAGAAAATCTAGGACACAAAGACAAACATTCATTTTTATATCTAGCAATTATTTTTTCGTTTACAAGGGTAAGATTTTTATATGCGAAGAATTTCATAGCACTTTGCACAACATTATTTTTTATTGATTTATATTAACCACATACAAGAGTCCCTGAAGAAAATTGCATGCTGTGCGGAGGGTCTTTAAGGAAACGAAGGAGAGGAAGTTCTGGGAGGGAAAAAGGTAACTATGGGTCAGTATGTCCAAGAGTGACGGACGAATTAATTCATCCCTTCCACTGCAATGCAAGGCAATTAAAGGGGTATCCCTCAACATGCCTCTACCGATTCTGCCCGCCACACTGCCGGTGGGCTGACTCATTCGCTGTCAAGAGCTGGGGAAACTTCACCCCGTGAATCTGAGCACTCCTGCAAAGTTCGTAGCGAACCACTTGTGGTGAGCAAGTATAGCAAGATGTTGGTTCTCAGGACGTCGGTTCCAATACCCACCTCCCGAATTGCAACATTAGTTATATTTTCATGTATGTTTATGTAAGAATAAAATTTATTTGCAGATACTCTCAGTAATTATCGCTCTGGTCAAAGATTTTAATTCAGGATCAAAACATTACTTGAAATAGCTGTATTTGTATATTCTTATTGGGGATAACATAGTCGCACTGGCCAAAAAGAGAAAACTGTTCACATTACGTAGATATTAAAAATTATTATTCAAAAAACGTTTAACGGCCCCAACAGTTCGCAATACCGATCAAATTCGTGTAATAATAATAATAATTATTATTGGATGATTTGCATAGCGCCATTTTTGTGAAAAATCACATCAAGGGCGCTGTAAGAGTATAAAAGTGTAATAGACATGATTTTTTTATCGCACAAGAGTCCCAACTTCTCTCAACCGTTTTCAGCCAGTGAGACTATGGCTTTCCCAACTGGGATATATTGAGCGGATGAAGGTAGTGGGGAGGGAAAAAAATGGATAACAATAAGGTTGGGAAGTATTTGGTTCTTCGTATATAATCACCAAACACGGCTAAAGCAATTTCCAGCAACGTTTCGATTCTGAATGGTGGTCTTTCACCAGAGCGATATGGAAAGTATCGTCCACTCGAACGCGCCGTGTTATTTTTGGCATAATTTGGGCTGTTTTTCAACAAAAACCGTGGTTTTTTGCAACAAAAGGGGTGCATATTTTTTTGTTAAGAATGACGACTGTACGCGGCGTTTTCATGGAATTGGCGAAATTCACGATTTTGACAAAAAATACAAATATCGCGCAAAAATTTGTCTTATCGCAAACACGGTTATGTTAGCTTTACTAGCTGCATTTGATTGTAACGGCTTACAGCGTAGGATTATGATTACATCTCAGATAAAATAACAATTTTCGATGATTCAATTTATTGAAACTTTTACCGAGGAAGATAATATAAACAAATTTCTAATGAAACATGAAACGACAATGAAAATAAAAAGAGGTATTAGTCGCATCCGGGTATCGAAACCAGGATCTCTGTCTTACCGGGACAACTTTCTATCACTGAATTAATGAAACCAGTTTATTTTACATCATTTTTATTGACATCATGCTTCAAATTTATGAGCTTTGTAGTCATACAAAAAGATAAGTAATTGAGGATAGTATGTGACTAATTCCTTTTAAATAGCTGGAAGAGAAATTAAATGCACGATGTTTGTGTGAAAGCCAGGCGCATTCGTCAACTCACCCATTACGGGCGAGAGGGACGTCGGAGAGTTATTATTTATTAATTTAAAATAATGATAGTATTATTACGCAATACGATAAACATGGTGTTTTTAAAGACAAAACTATTCATTACTTTTTTTTAAAATTTGCATGGGCTTAGCATTTATCAAAATATAATCAGAAATATTACACATTTATGACCGTTTTACGCATGTTTTACAAAAACATTTAAAAAGCTGAATAACCTTAAAAAATGGTGTGAAGGTTCCATGGGAATAGGTAATGATTCTACGACGTCCCTCTCCCCGTTAACTGGTTACAATATCCTTCATTTAGATCGACAAACAAATAAAATAACTTTTCACATAAATTATGTAAGGTATGTATATTGTTTAAGGAATGCGTTCAGAAACGTAATAATTTCAGAACACATTTTATATATTTTTGAATTACGTTTGAAGGTGTCAACGTATATTAACGGCGGTAGAATACTAATTTTAATTTGTGTCAAAATGCTTTATGTCATAAAGGTTTCGAGCACACGTCTTCACCCTCCAGCGCGTAGGTATTTTAACTTAAATTTTATTTTATAATTTAGAACTGTATGTGGTCTACGTAAACACGACTTTTTTTTACATTAACTCCACACAGGAGACCCTGAGGGAAATAATTTATCTCAAGGCCTATATCATCTTTGGGAATGCTGTGCGGGGGATCTTTCGGAGAATACGAAGGAGTGAATTTGGGTCTTGAAGATACCTATGTTGTAGGATGGAGGAAACACAGAGACCGGCAGATCATTCCACAGCCGAGCTGTTGTACACAAGAACGAGTCTTATAAGCCACCCGTTCTCATGTGACAAATGTAAACCGTGTGCAAATGTTGAGCGAGCATTTGGCGTGTTTACCGACTATACACCGATGCCGAAAGAATCAATAACACTAATATTTATTTTTATTTTTTTTTTATTTTTTTTATTTTTTTTTTTTAGTATATTTCTTCATTGTTTTACAAATATTAAATAAGTACCTGTAATTTCTCTTACGTATTAAATATAACATGTTTGTAATTGTATTAGAAATTAAATAAAAACATTATTATTATTATTATTATTATTAATTCCTCAGAGCATCTTTCATTAAAATACCGGTAGAACAAGGACAGCATTCCCACTTGACGTCTGTGCTCCAAAGATTGCAGTTCGTTTATTACGATAAGCGAATCTATCAAACGGACTGCCCGTTTCTGCACAAAGTCAAGGGTTTTTTCAGATATTTTGGGGCTCCCGACCAGAGGTGGCTGCCAAATTCTACGTATCAATTTCAAAGCATTAATTCGCTAATTTTATTTTCAAATGTTTTGTTTCTGCAACAATTTTTCTATTTTTGTACGATTTTGGCACGATCGATTGCTTAAAGGGGAACGGCTGCGCTCTCTGTTTCATACATAACTTAATTTTGGATTTATGGCCAAAATACCTATCCAAGCTGAATAATATTTTTTTTTTAAATAAGTTAATATTTCTTTTTTTTTATTTTAAATTCTGAAGTATAAGCCATGTAAATAAAAATACAAAAACAAAACATAAAAAAAAAACTTTTTTCGGGTCGATATTTTAAATAATGTACGGCAAATTTGTGTTCCGACGTAAATTGGTCGTTTTTAATTTAATTTAAAGTCGCGCGATAATGCTCATTTTAAAACCTTTTTTTTTTTACACCACCGTTAGCTCCCAAATAATTTTTAATGGTGGCCCTAAAATCGCGAAAAATCAATTCCTATGATTTCATATTGTAAAACAAAATAAATAAATCATTTCTCATCCGTACTAGATAATTACTATTATTTTTATTTGAATTAAGTTTTGTATGAAACAGGCTGCGCAGCCGTTCCTCTTAAATACTTGAGTCGGGATAAAATAATTCGTTTTGTGAAATTGAACAAACGTAAAACCTTTCAAAAAATTTTTTTCAGAAAATTCTGAGAACACATTTACATAAAAAAAGTGACTGATATAATTGACTTACCTTCTTTGTTGCGCTCGCCCCAGTTCTACATTCCTTCCTATAGAGTCCGAGAAATAATGAATTGCTATTCCTTAATCAAGCCTTTACCGTTTAA
This sequence comes from Halesus radiatus, assembly GCA_022606495.2. Classification (NCBI taxonomy): domain Eukaryota; kingdom Metazoa; phylum Arthropoda; class Insecta; order Trichoptera; family Limnephilidae; genus Halesus; species Halesus radiatus. The sequence continues at coordinate 26,815 of JAHDVE020010245.1, forward strand.
ATGAAGAAAAAAACACACTTTGTAATACACCATTTTATACAATTAAAGTAAAGTGGAGTATTACAAAGCAAGTTTTTCATTTATGATACATAATGTCACACCTTTAAATATTGATTCCTTTACTAGAACCCTTCACTCATAATAATTAAACACCTACCATTCTCCATTGTCCAGAATGTCGAAAGTTATCGTATTCACTTCTTTCATTTCTCTACACTTTATTTAATTTCCATTTTCCACTGTTATCTTATGTCAACATTATTCAGGACATTCGTATAAATAAATAAATATCTGAAGTCAGAATGATAATGAAAATTAGGCAATATGGGCGAATATATATTTTAAACCAATTCAGAGTTGAGTAGCGTTCCATCCTCTATGCCAACTGCCAAGGAGAAAAACCACTATAGTATAGCATATTACAGATAATGGTATAAATTAATGTAGTTCAATAAAATCGCGCCAGTTTCAGCATATTGTGGTTGAGAGATGGTATTCAAAAGAGTGGAGATAAAAATTCGGTCTCAATAAATCAGTCTACTGTTCCTGCCTTAATGGCTGACAGCCACAATCTTGGAGTAGAATATGGAAGTTCACCATTTTAACTGTTTGAAATGAAGTATGCTTACTTCAATTTAACATTTCACTGTAGTATTGTGCCTATTGGTAATACTTATAAACCAACAAAAGGTAATCAGTTAAATCAAATAATTAAGTCTTTCGGAAACGTACCTATTAAGTTACCAAAAATATTAATGTTCATTTTAGTAACATTATGTAAGTATAATACATTATGTTAGTATAATATATCTGAATATTTTTATCACTAATTTAATAATTATACAGAAGAAAATGTTATTTTTTAAAGCTAATCACTAAACAGACAAGGACACAATTAATATCATACTTTCAATTAGCGCCAAACATTTGGTTAATAAAGTTTAGTTTGGAGAGACAATTTTCGACCGACCTCCTTATGTACAGTGGAAGCAGCTCATCATTTTTTTTACACAATTTTAAACAATATTTAATCCATACCAAAATGTCAGTTATCCTTCCCAAGATTTTAATACACATATCTAATACACTACTATATATATATATATATCTAATACACTACTATATATATATATATATCTAATACACTACTATATATATATATATACTTTCGGTAGGCTAAGAAATATTTTAAACGAAAAAATAATCAAAAATGTGTACTACGCCCTTCACTCTTTGCTTATCTACGGTATTATTGGTTGGAGAGGATCTTGTAAAAAAAAATTAATCGAATGAAAGTTTCACAAATAATCATCATAAAAGTAATACTTTAAAAAAAATCCGCCTTCTCAACGAAATCACTTTTCACACTATTTCTATTACCAAATGTTGAAGATATATTTAAGCAAGTTTCTGTTATAAAAATATGTAAAGGGAAAAATCTTAAAAAAAATCAGGAATATTACAAACTCAGGAGAAATGGAAATCAATTCATAACACCTTATTTTAACAACTCTAATGCAAAACCATTATATTTATCAAGCCATAAGAACTACGATAACCCCCTCATTGAAATGCCCTCTGTTAATGACCAATCCGAACAAATAAATAAAATTAAACTCTTCCTTAAAAAAACTTACATACGTAAATATTTCATACAAAGCATTTTGTAAATAGAAGCAAATTAAATATTATGTAACTATCAAATAAATAATTGTGGCTCCCTCATCAAACACAACAACTTCACTTTTCTGATAAGGAATACACGACCAAGAAACCCTTCAATTAAATACGTTTTGTAAATTACTTGTAATTCAACTACTAAGAAATAAAAAAAAATATATATATATGTGTGTACCAGTAGTGTCCAGTTCAGAAAGGATGAAAATATGTCTACCCAAAGAAAAATAAACCACCTTAAGAAATTAAATCATTAAAAAAAATACGATCAATATTGATCAAATTGTATTTTTTCAGGAATTAGTACGCCTGTTTATTCAGTTGACCACAACGATGAGCAGAAGATGGGAATAAAATAGCCTTTTTCAAATGTTCAATGAAAAACTACAATTGTGCAATCCATGCCACTGATATACGAGTATACCTTGAACATATGAAATAAATTATAATCACAGTTGAACTATAATCACAGTTGAACACTCAAATTCACCCAGTCCTCTAATAATAATTATATCGTGTCACTGAAAAATTTTTTTTAAAAAAATACTTGGCAAGCCGTTATTTCTATATGTTGTTACAAAATAACAAATGAAATAATGATGAAAAAAAGGAATTTTTGTTAGTTAACTTTTAGTTAGAAAATTAGTTTCCGAAAAATTAGATATTTGGATAAAAAACCGAGAACTTAGACAATCGTTTAAGATTGTGATTATGCTGAACAATGCTTCAGAAAAAATAGGTACATAGAAGTAATTAGTGCAAATAGAGCAGGAGAATAATTTCAGTAATATCGTATTCCTGTGTGCTTATTTTTTCTCAATACATTATACGGTTTTTTTTCATCTTTTCATATATTCCTATATAACGTTTTGATATTTATTTGCAATCCTTTTTGCGCATTACGTTGAGGGAAAAAAATGTATCACGTAAGATTTTTAACAAACTAAACAACCATTACGCCGTTTCCCCGCAGGGGTAGGCAAAGAGGATTCATCCTCGATAAAAAAACTCGATATTGGCATACATTTCTTTCACATTTGTTTCATTCACAATCATATATCGTCTCATACATTCTCTTTTGTTATCCCGATTTTTGACTTTGCCCGAATCCAATAATATTATCTTTTAAAGATATTTATTATAAATAATTAACAACGTCATTACATAGTAATAAAAATAGTTATGCAAGTACTAAAAATGTTTATTTATTTGTTTATTTATATAATCCATTTGGTTCCTTTTTTTAAATTAATACTTCCCTAATTCAGAAATTCTAATGTTTAGAGAGTGAGTGCTATTATGGTTTGTTTTATATTTAATTAATTTCAAGAACATGATATTCTGGTGTCTATACACTAATTTCAAAAACATAAATTAAAAGGAAATTTTTGGAAATAAAAAAAAATATATATAAACATTTTTTCCAGGTGAACTTACAATATACACCTACAATCAGATTCTTGTAAACTGTATTTTAAGTTTTTTCTTTAAAAAATCATAAAATTTTCAGGTTGAATTTCTTTAGGAAGTTCGTTAAAACATTTTATGGCCGAATATGTGGAATCGCGTTGAGCTGTTGTTGTTGTTGTTGTTGTTTAGGGATTATTATTTAATAATAATAATGTATTTATTTCAGCTGAAAAAAGCGGTGAGTGCAATACTCTGACATATAAAATAAAACATCTGAATAAATTACATGATGTGAAAATAGAATATAAAAAAAAATCGTATAAATTTACTTTAAATTCGTTGAATAACTCACGGGTTGAAAAATCAAATGGTTTTTTTTGCAATTATTTTAATCAGTCTTCTTTGGTCTGTTTCCAATGGAGCTAAGTTTATTTTATACGTTCCTCCCGAGCTTATTATTTCTTATTGTAGAATTGATTGCGCTAAAGCATAGCAAACCTTCAGAAGCATAGAGTTTTGTAAAATATTTCTTAATTTGAGGAATATGTAGTACAGTTTTCGTAATCGTTTAATGTTTTGCGCAATATCTTCTGTCCGTCTTCCTCGGGTGTCGCCGACTTGACATTCGTAACATATGTTCTTCTTTTTCATTTGCTCTACATGCCCAAACAATCTAAGCGTCCATTTCTTAATCTTTTTGAATTTTAGAATAATAAATAAGTTGCGAGGTTTGTTATAATTTAAGGAATTAAAAAAAAAAGTTTTTAACGTAATAAATTAAAACGTTATGTGATACGCCTTGCTTATTAAGTATAATGTATGAAATTATTACTCTTATGGTTTTAACGGCGTAAATACCATAAACACGCAGCTTAATATCGAGGTCATTGCCCAATTGCCTCGCGAAATAAAATAGTTTGATACGCACGCCAATAAAACAATACTTATAAAACGTTCCGGGCAGAGGGCCCAGAGGGCGGTGCGTGCTATGGGGATGCGTTATGCGTCATGAGTAAATTTAATGGTCCGCCCGCCACCCCCGCGGGGATCAATGGGCCATTTAAATGCGCCCTGAGTCGCCGGAGGCGCGCCATACGCCAAATTGCCCTCGAATACTATGTATGCTCCACTGTGCCCGTGTTACACTTATGATGAAGGAAAGAACTGAAGATTGCAGTGAGGAACTCCAGTCTACTTAAAATGTTTGTCTACTATATTCAACATCTAGCCATTTAAAAAAAAACATTGTTGTTTTCGAGATTTACATGCGACTTAGCATTAGATGACGCCAATATATGACATGGCGCTGTGAACATGGTGAATTACATTATAGGTGTTTTTCATCTGTAGATTTTCGGGCAAAGAATTTCGTTGTTCATAGTAAGTCATCACTTTACTTATTATGGGTACCATTCTCCAATACCAATATCGAGACTTTTTAACTCAAGTCAGAGCCTTGAGTTAAAAAATTTTGGTACCAGTCTAAATGATTTTTGTCAGGAATTATGAAATTAGAACCCGAAGTCAATATTTCAATTTCAGTGGAGTTCCTGTAACATCGTACCGATAACATAAATCTAATTAGCACGACTCATTTTCAAAACTGTTCTGATTTTCATCTTTCCAAACCCTTTTTTCGGTAATTACCTATTATCATGACAAGGTTGTAAATAAAAATAAATAAATAATTAACTTTTCTATAGCGCCGATTGGTGATTAAAATCACTCTAAGGGCGCTTTAGAGTTTGTTAAAGTTTCTAGCTCCTTTTAAAAAGAGACGTTTTTAGATTTCAAAATTGCTTTCTGACCTCAGACTAAATGGAAGATTATTCTAAGAATGTGGACCCAGCAGATTAAAAGCTATCTCCCTTAATTTTGCTGCATTCGTACGATAGAGTTAAATTGAGTGGAACTGTACTTACATACACCCAGCGTCTTCCCGTACCACGGCTTCTATCAATCTTTCCTTAAATCATTTATTTATTTATTTTTCGTAGTCAATAAAATGGTCATACCCGAAAATATTAAAGAGATTGTAGATTTAGAACAATGAAAGAGAAATTGTTAAAAATATACACGAGCATTTGTGCAAAAAATGACGTTTGAGTACAACTGTAGGCTGAGTGTAATTTTTTCATTAATTTGAAATGAACTTTAGATCTTTTGTCACATTTTTCTTATATATTATAGTACAGTTTTCTCATAAATTAATAAATGATGAAGTAAACTGGATTCATAACTCCAAACCATTAAAATGGTAGATGTGCTCTTTTGCTTTTGGGGGTGGCGATACAATGTATCCAAGAATCCTTTAACCTTACAGCATTCTCATTCCCATTGTTCCATTGACTACGGGCAACTGGGCCAGTTTTATAAATTCACAAAACAGATTGTAGCGAATCCTCTATTTTATATAATCCAAAAATTCTTTGTACGGTTCCTATATCGCCACGTATCGAAAATATGCGAAAATTATTTCAATAAAGACGCTCCGTTAATGGAATTCTCTGAAAGTGGGACGCCGATTAAGTGCGGAAATGATACTGGAGCCTTATATTAGCAGCGAACTATTTGTGAAACTCAAAACTCATCCCACCAGGAAATCGTAGCTGTAGGTAAATAATAAATCAAAGACCCTTACTTCTGAGAGAGAGAGACGTGCTTAAATTTTTCTTTTGTGGTGTGATGAAGAACCTTCATGGGTATAAATCTATATGTTGTAGGTACTTAAAAACCTTTTCTGCGCATATCTATTCAGATCCAAGTAATCCATCGAACCATCTCTTTAATAAATTATTCAACTGAACTCCGACGATTTTATTCATCATTTTAAAAAGATAAATCAATATAATTGTTAATGCCGTTTATTTGATATTTTGATAATTTTATAGGCTTGTTAAATGAAATCTAACATTAGTACTCCCAGTAGCTTAGCGGATATAAACCCCCATTTTATGAAAATAGTATTATGCAATTTTAAAAATAAATCAGGTAAGGCCATCTTTAGACTGGTTAAATAACGTAGTAAAAAAATATCAGGATGAATCCGGTTTATTCCCAATGAGTGGGAGTGTTTAGAGTGAAACGATGTTATTTTAATCATAATACACAAATCATGGAAGTTAACAGCGCAGTAACAGATTTTAGAAGCATTAAAGCCTGTTACGCACCTCTGATATAATGTATACTATAAAGTGGTTACGTCAGGTATAACGAGTTTAATTTGGATAAATTTCTGATACTAACGCAAAAAACATTATATTTTTTGGGACATCATTGTTGCAAAGACACTCGACAGTCTAGAGTCACTCATAATTAGTTGTATCTTCGTCTAAACAAAAACAAAAAAAGAGTCCTGAGGGTACGGAGGTAGGGAGTCAAATAATATATTTCCTTAAAACGCCATGGGAAAGGGCGGATAATCACGACTAATTCAGTAATTTCAATTAGTCGAACCCCGATATTCATTGAAATTCTTCCAATAACAAAAACACATATTTTTTATTATTTATTATTGAATATAAATCAATTTTAAAAATATAATTATTAAGTTCTGCAAGTATCCTAGTATTTTTATTATTGTGACAGTTGGTTCGGTATTCAAGGCCATTATTAAATTGTGGTTAGGCTGCTTCGAGCGACTTATTTATGGTATATGATTCTATTTATCCTCATCCAATTTCGATTTTTTACCGGTGAAACCGATTTACTAAGAAATTAATTGTGATTACTTAGAAATTAATTGTGATTTACATTACGGCCTCCATGGTCGAGGGGTAAGGCTCTCGACTACGAATCCGAAGGTCGCGGGTTCAAATCCCGGCGTGGGCAAGTAAATTTTATTTAATTAATTTGTTCTGTTTCATAATTAATTAATTTATAAATAATGTAAAGTATATTTGGACACGTTCCAGAGTGGAAGATACTCTCAGTATCGCTCTGGTGAAAGACCACCATTCAGAATTGAAACATTGCTTGAAATGGCTTTTAGCCGTATTTGGTGACAAGATCTGAATAGCCAAGTATTTCCTCACCTTCCAATTCCCCTTCTCCTTCCCTTCCCCAATACCTTCAGCCTCACAACATTCCTCAATTGAGGATGCCATAGTCTCACTGGCTCCAGATAGTTGGGACTCTTTTGCGGTATTCATATAAAAAAAAAAAGTTCTCTAAGTATCATAGAATTTTATTTATCGTGACAGCTGTTTCGGCGTTTAAGGCCATTATAAAACCGTGGTTAGGCTGCTTCGAGCGACTTATTTATATGATTCTATTTATCCCCATCCATTTTCAATTTTTACGGAGCGAAAAATGAGTTTTTACCGGTGAAACCGATTTACTGAGAAATTAATTGTGATTAGTTAGAAATTGATTGTGATTTACATTATGTCGCAAATTCAGTTTTATTAATATTTTTTTAACTATTTTAATAAATACCTTATAGCAAAATACTATTAAAAATATGAACGGATAAATTCATAGCCATCCTTAGCGGGTCGTTACGAAACAAAATGAAATATAAATTTCCTTCAATAACAAAAAGAGAAATATGGCCTAACAGGCTAAAATAAACGAGAGAATTGTTTTTGCTACGGTTTTTATTACAAAGAGCTGATTCACATTGTTGTTCGGGGGAAAATATGGCTTTTAGTCACATCAATAGAATTTATTAAAAGTGTTTCTAGACAGTGATTAAATATCACTCAATCCATTTTTTTCACAAATGGACCGGAAAATTTGATTTAATAATATCGTTTTTGCAATTATTAATCAATTTGTTTAAAAAAAGAATTTCCTAAAAAAACATTAGAAAATTTTGTTTTGAATTAACCAACCAGAAAGCAGTTCAACTTGAGTGGTCAGCAGATAAGACCCTCACACAACTGTGTCTCGGCAAATACTTTTTCTAATATAATTTCTTCAAACGATTGGTATTCACTTTGTGGCGTCATTGTAAATAAACGAATTAAAAATATACTTTGTATTCACCACTTTATTATTAAGTGGTAAATAGAAAGTATATTTTATAATTCATTTATTACTATTTCTTTATTCACATTCAAGTAACGTCTCATAAACACCGCCTTGTTATTATGACTCTTGGCATAACCCGACTCAAGTATTCGATTTAATTGGTTGCGCCATATTCTCCGAGGGCGTCCGCAACTTCTTCTACCATTTTATTTCGCGTCATTGGAGATAAACAGATAAACAGCTTCTACATACTTGCATTTTAGATGATTAAATTATTCGCATTGTAAACAATGAATTGATTAATTTCATTCGCGAAACAGTAGAAAGCGATTTGAAGTTATTTCTTTCTCTGTCTTCATATAATATAATCAGAATTATATAAGCATTTAAATAGCCCTTTGGAGCGTTAATAAATAAATAAAAATAAATAAAAAATAAAAAGAATAATAATAAAGTACCTAAAAAAAACATATGTTTTATTAAAAATAAAACTTTAATTTGATTAAAGCATTTGCTTATAACCCATGGATAGTCCTAATCACATCTTGGAAACGTATCTACATCTGCTTTTCAGTTACCTCTCCGTTTCCTTCTAGGCATTGGATTATACGAGGTGTGTTCAAAAGAGAAGGTGAATTTTGAATTTTTGCGGGCTGTGTACATTCGATGATCGATTTTTTTTGTTATGTTGGTACACATATGTTTATAATATGTTAGCATTATCAGCCATTTTGGATCAGTGGTTTGTTTTTGACAACTGGAAAGGTTAAAGGTATTAAAAATAAACCGTTCAAGAGTTTATGAGCCATAAGCAGTAATGCCAGCGCTTAATGACAGTTCTTCTTAAAATTGCATAGCGTTCTTTTACCGATGGTTTGATAGTAAAGTTTTAAGTATGAATGAGAAGAAAAAAATAGTTCATAGTATATTTTGTTTTTATTTTCTATGAAAAATATATTTCATAGTCATTCGTTCATGATCTTTATTTCGAACTCTTCGATAAAATTTAAGAAGATGTATTTATTGAAAAGTTATATTTCATGCTTTGAAATAATCTTCCGCTTTTAACTAAAGGGAAGAGCATATTATTTGTAAACTTCATTAATATCTTTATTCCATCTGAGAATATTGGTAAGAAATATTTGTAGAAATGTGATTGTTTGGAGAAAATTCTAACTTTTTATTTTTATATTTAGATTGTTTGATGACAAAGATTGGTTAAGTGAACCGCAAGCGATACTGACTTTGTCATATCATCGAGCTTCTCATCCCAAAAGTGAATTTGCTTTGTAATCAGTCCGGGGGGCTTACTCTGGTAAGTTGGATTAAAAATAGGTTTCCGAAATCGCCAACTAAGTTTGAGCTTAAAACGTGATTTTGTCAATTTCCTTTGACTAAGCATAACGTAAAGACTGTTTCCAAAACAGAGAAAGACTGATAAATTACTTTTGTAAATATTGTAGTTAAATAATACAAAATTGTAGACCCACTAGTAAGAAAGCTATCGTTTTTTAAAGTAACTTATACATGAATTAAGCTGCGTCGAAAATCCTACTTCGTGTTTTCCGGTTATGTAGGATAGCCTAAATGTAAACCCAATTTTCGTGGATAACTAGAAACTTTAAATCTACATAACTAAATAGAAATGTTCCAAACTTAAGAATATAAATATGTATCTCCGACCACCGCGTAAAGTTTTTCATCATAAGCAAGGGTGCGGGGGTTGGGGTTTGTTTATGTGTACTCGAAGGCTCTTCGTGCTTCCCTTTGGAATCAGTTGCGATTCTTGCAAGAGCGAGAGGTCAGGTGCTTTGTTTTCATTTCAACTGCACTTAAAATAAACGAATGAAGAGATAAATATTCATTTTTATAAACAATAATTATTATTTTTATAAACAATAAATATTAATCTAAAACACTCATCCAAATTGAAAAAACCTTCCGAGCAAAGATAAATGTCGCCGGCAGGACTCGAACCCGCACCCTTCTAATGTCCGGTCAGATGCTCTACCGTTGAGCTACGTCGGCTTATCGCAAACCCGCCATTATTATTAATTATTAGCCTGAAACACTCATCCAAATTGAAAAAAACCTTTCCGAGCAAAGATAAATGTTGCCGACAGGACTCGAACCTGCACCCTTCTGATGTCGGTCAGATGCTCTACCGTTGAGCTACGTCGGCTTATCGCAAACCCGCCAAGTTAATCAATATATACTAGTGTTTCATTCAATAATTACTGTTTTTTATTATATTTTTCACCTGTAAACAACCAACTTTAATAGTATGAGAGAGGCTTGTAACGGCTAAATCCCTCAAATAGATGGCGTCGAGACAAATTATGTCTACATTTTATTGGTGAAAATTGCTTCGATAAGCCGACGTAGCTCAACGGTAGAGCATCTGACCGGACATCAGAAGGGTGCAGGTTCGAGTCCTGTCGGCGACATTTATCTTTGCTCGGAAAGGTTTTTTTCAATTTGGATGAGTGTTTCAGGCTAATAATTATTGTTTATAAAAATAATTTTTACCCTTTGCGCTATGCACAAAAATCTTGTCTTAAGTTTTTAAGAACTTTAGTTTATCAATTATTAGATAAATATTCATTTATGCTGTGGATAATCCATTAGCCGAAAAAAGAGAAATACGGAGTGCTGGAATCCAAACACTTAATTGTATTATAGTTCAATCACAAAGAGAGACAGCCTGGAACGTATTCCCGAACTTACTCCAGAAAGCCCCATTGTATCCGGCGATTTTGGAGATAATGAAACTGGTGATTTTTTTGCAACCATGTTCATCTTCAATACCTCAAGTTTCTAAGAAAAAGTCAAATTTTAGTTCTCTAACATTGTCAAAAGCATATATCCGTTTTGGCGTATCGGACAAAGCTACTGTAGCGAATGCGTCTGCTGTTTTTCATGATTGAATCATAAATTGAAGTATAGAGAAATCGAAAATGCGCCGTGAAAGGAAAAAGCACGTCAGGAAACATTAACAAAGAATCGAATAATTAATGTTACGGTTTTATACTTTGACGGTAGAAATGATAAAAGGTGCTAAAATACTGATTTTGTAGCAGAAGACATATCTTTAATCATAGAATTAGATACCACCATGTATGTTGGCCACGCTGTCAAAGGACGGCTTAGGAAATAAAACTTTCCATAAATGTAAGTTGCTGAAATCTCAGAAAAAAATCGGTAGCAGTTGGCTGTGATGGTACAGTGACAAATACCGGAAAATGCGGCGGTGTTACGAGACTGTTTGAGAAATGATTGAGTCGACCATGTATTTTATATATGAATGAATTGCCCCTAAGGCACCTATTTTTAAAGTTAGAATTATATTTTAATTGGCGCAATTACTGGATTAGCTTCCTACGTAGGTACCATTGTTAAATAAGAAGAGAAAAGCGAAGAAAATACCATTATAAAATATATTAAGAAAACAAAGTTTTGCAGGATATTCATACTGTTAAAGATCAAAGCGGTGATCAACGTCACTTATTTGATACCTCAAAATCTATTATTACAAGTGGCAAATGTTCTTCTGATTTAGCGAACAGACTTCCAGGAAAGATGTCACATGGTAGTTGGCTGACAAAAGCCAACAGGATATTACGCCTGTATATATCCTCCACAAAACCATCTGAAAATCTTAAGCATCAGATGATGTTTGTTGTCAGAGTTTGGAGCCTTTTTGGTTTCAAATCAAAACCCACACTTCTCGTAAAGGTGGTAGTAGGCATTTCTGGAAATCAGTTTCAAGTTCTCCATACCTCCTGCTCGAACTTAAAAGCATAATCGACCCTCTTATTGAGCGATATAATTATTTTTCGTCGATTTTATCAGATGTTGAAAACATACCGTAAACTTGCTGTTGGGAAGATATTAAAAGGAAGACTAAAATTACAATCTGGGCGCATCCCTCAAGGTTTGTAAGGCCATAATATTATTTTATTAACATGTCATACGGTGATCTCATAGATTGGCGACAAGAGTATCTATTTACAGCCTCCTGTCCTTTGAGACGCCACGGATGAAGATTTGCAACTTCTAGTGGAATCAGGAGGCAAGGACAAAATGGCATTTTTGTGATTTTTCATGTCATATTCAGGCCGTAGAACGTTTTGTTAAGATAGCAACAGAGGCTTCGATATATTTATGCGATAACGTTTTTTAGAAAAGGTCTCATTGAAGCGAAATTAGAATATCAAAATTTAATTAGAAATTTTGAAGACAAACGTGATTTTATGGATTTTTCCTACAAATTTTATAAATATTTTTTGTTTAATTAAACCATTTTATTAAATGAAAAAGTATTATTTTGTTCCTTGTCCCTTGTTTTATTATAATAAATAAAGAGTAATCGCATCATTACACAACAATAGCCTCGGGCAGATTTCACCTGCGGGGAGAAAAAAATACGAATTTTCAAAGGGAACCACCGATAATGTTATAACTTTTTTTTTATCGGAAGTCCTACATAGGCCGGTCATACTTGGAATATCCAACGTATTCGAAATTTAAAGAGAAAAAAATACATTCATATATATATATATATTTGGGTGGATCGCTCTTGTATGGAATTTTTTTTCTCGTTAGATTTTGAATACGTAGGATATATTTACATATTTTTTAATTTAATGTAGGTCAAATTTAATAATGTTATTAAGTTGTGCTAGTAGTTTAATTTTTTATGACAGCTGTGTGGGCGTTCAAAGCCACTTTCAAACCGTCTGAAAACTGTTAAAATACTAGAAAACTTACAGTTATTGATAATTATTAAATTTGATTAACTTTACATTTTAATAAACTAGGTATTATTACTAATTAAATAATCGTTTCGAGTTTCAACGGTGTTCTTTGGACTTCAGTACTTGGTAAAATGTTTTTCCATAAAAGAGGGTGTATATTATTAGAAGTAAGTCATATTTTGTCTGTAACAATAATTCTGGGACTAACTACCAAATGCATGCACCCATTTCTTGTCTACATATACTTGGAAATAAATTCACCTCTGCTATAGATATATTTAATATAAGTTTACCCATGTTTAAAAGATACCTGAATGATATTTTTATGTTGCAACAATTATAAGAGCATCGCATAAGATCTATTGTTTAATTATTATTTTTTTAAATATATTATCTTTGTACTCATCTACAATCCAAAAACTTGTTCCTCTTTTTTTATTTCTATGTATCATATACTATATTATGTATTATGCAATTTCATACATGTTTACATCATCCGAAATATAAAAACACAATGATTTTTTCTCACAATGTCATGCACTCATATTATACGAGTATTATATTATGCACTTGTGTATTATGTATCATGTAGATCAGGCTATTACTATTTTTATAAAAAAAGTAGTATCTACAAATTCAAAACCTTTCCCTTTGTAACTTCTCTGTGGCATGCACTAATACATTATTATACCTTCATATATATTATAAATATGTTACACTTATATACCAACTATGCATCATGTTATTTTTTTTAAAGTTCTGTACACATAATCATTTTAATGTTAAAATATGTAAAAACCCTTTGGGGCGTTAATGAATAAATAAAAAAAATATATATTTTATGACAATTTATATTGGCAAAATTTGTTACATTCTCAGATAACAATTAAATAGTCCTACTAACTAACTAAATGCCTTATATTAATGCGCTCAGTGGTATTACCAACCTTTCACTTTACAGAAAAACAATGTCAAATAGATATTATTTTACAGAAACAAAACCCCAAATTAAATAGTTTACTTCTGTAAGTCACAAAGGACTGATAAAAATTGTATAATGAAGAGTTTTATTTCCTCAGTTCAGTCAGTTCAAGTAATTGTGCTGTCCCGTAAAAGTTAATGATAAAGGATAATTTCTATATATCATACCACTACTGTCGTTACATGGTGCTGCTCCCCAACTCAAACACGAAAAATCGTTCTCTATTGAGTTGATCACTTTTTGTTAAATAAATTTATACTTTTTTTGTAATTAGCTATTAAGATATGTCTGTACTATTAAATATTTTCTATGTTATTTATATTAAATAAACAAATTTCATAATTATTGTTTTTTTGAGGAATTGTGATGAAGCCAGCATTAGTTTTTATAACTGGATTGTTCTCAGGTAAGTGTAAACATCTGTAAGTGGAAGATACTCTCAATATCGTCCTGGTGAAAGACCACCATTCAGAATTGAAACGTTGTTTGAAATGGCTTTTAGCCGTGATTGGTGACCAGATCTGAAGAGCCAGGTATTTTCCCACCTCCCTCTTCCACTTCTCCTTCCCCTTCCCAATACCTTCAGCCTCACAACATTCCCCAATTGGGAATTCTATAGTCTCACTGGCTCCAGACGGTTGGAAGCAGTTGGGACTCTTGTGCGGTATTCATATAAAAAAAAGTATATAAAAATTACAGCTTGCGATCACTTGACGTCAGTTTATCTGTGTCAAATTATGAGTCACATAAGAAAACAATCAATCTTCATATATGTCATTGTTACGATGTATGGAAGAATGTATTTATTTACAGCAAATCGGTTTCCACTGGGAAATAAGTTATTCACTCGAATTTTTTTTTTGCCTCAGGTACCTGCATCTGTTATTCACAAACTTGGAAATTTTGCTTATGAAACGCGAACAGTAAACCACATGACGTGGGTTCTTCATAAATCATACCAAATACCTGCGCCTCTTCTCATACTGGAGGGTTTTCGGGTAGTTTATAGATAGGTACATTAGTTACGTCTGTTAACGTGGTATATTATTAAATAGAAGAAGATATTGCAAAACAAAATAAAACATTATCAACAAATTCAAATAAACATATTGAGTTATTTAAACACTTCATACGAAATAATACCCACCAGTCGTTCGGTAACTGCAAAACAATGGCCGAATGTAACTTGGCTTAAATAAATTTGAAAAAATTGTTAACGCAGAATTAAAAAAAAATATATACATTTAAAACATTAAGAAGTCGTCCTTTAAAAAATATTATCGGTTGGTACTTTATTACTATTACATCATTAAAAAATACATCAGTTCCGAAAATATAACTCGTACCAAATACTGTCTATGTTATTTGCATGTACGACGTACCCACAATGAAATTACATTCTTTAATTGCAACCGATGCACGTGACATAATCTTCGACCATTATTCAAATGGTCATATCAATGGAAGGAAATTGATTTCCGTTGAGCTCCTGTGTTTCGCCGCAGGGGTAGGCAGAGAGGACGGATCGCAAAACAACTCGATCTTGGCATACACTTCTTACCTCATTCACATTCATACAACGTCTCATACGTTATTTTCTTTTATTTCAAATTATGGCATGGCCCGAGTCAAGTATTTGATTTAATTCATCGTGCCACGTCTTCCTCGGACGTCCTCGGCTTCTTCTTCAATTCACATTCGCGTAAAATATTATCCTTACACTCCTTTCTTCATTAATTTGCTCTATATGCCCAAATCATCTAAGCGTCCCTTTCTTAATCTTACTTATTACGCTTACATCAGCCTTGCATTCTTTACGAACATTTTTCACATGATCATACATGGTTTTCCCAGACATTCTTCGCCTCAGGGATTTCATTTCTACAGCATTCAGTCAACTTCCATCCTTCCTATATGCTTAAATTAACTTACGCCGATTCATGCGTAAGTTAATTTATCCTAGAGCCATTTACTTTACACACACACAGCCTACCTTTGGTCATAAATCAATCCATGCCTCGCTGCCATAAATAAGTGTTGGTATCAGCACTCTATTGTAGACCGCTAGCTTCGCTTCTTTGGATAAGTTTTTGTTAGGGCCATCTTTTAATTAGATAATAAAATGTGAGATTCCATAAAAATATGTTTATGTTAGTGTTACGGAAATGTAATTTAGGGTAACAGAAGATGTATTTTAGGTAACAGAAGTGTAATTTTCATATTCTTTCAAAAGTTAAAAAAAAAATTTCTCGTAAGCATAAAACTAGACCGAAATGAAAACATTGCGGGCACAGTGATAAGGTCCTCTACTGCGACAAATCTGCCACTTGGGGGTGCTGTAGATCTCTGTTTCTGGTCAATGAGTCTCTGGTGCGATATAACATGAATAAATCTCAATACAAATAACAACTTGTGGGGAAAACGTGCATATTTTATATTACTTTTTTGTACACGACTTCGTTGGGTTTGTGAAAATCTTCATTTACTAGATAGAAAAAGGCAACCCTTGAACTTTATTAATACCAGTACCTTGAATAAATATCAAATCTTAGTACTTGAAAATATGCCATAAACTATTATAATTTTGGGGATTTTTTGCTAACTGAACGACTGCGTTAACTGATATTGCTGTAACGTAATGTTTGAAAATATTGTTATTGACGTATTTTGAGTTTTGCTTGTTGGAGGTCATTATTTTTCACAAATTAACTAATTTTATTTGCATGTAATGACGAAATTAATTTTTTTGGCATGTTATGACGAAATTCAATTTTTTTTTGAATGTCATGACGAAATTCATTTTTTTTTGCATGTTATGATGAAAATCAATTTTCGCTGTCTCATTAACAGTGGTAATTAAGAAAAAATGCTGTTTTAACTCTTGTCCGGTGGCATAGGCACAATTGCTACATTTTAATTACAACTTTTTTTGTAGGAGTGGTAGAGATCTGAAAATTCGTGTAAATTTTCGGTTTAAATTATGTACGCCAAATTTCAGAAAAAAACACTTTACCTGTTCCCGAATTAGGGACTCGAGTTGTTTTACACCTTTAAGAGTTGACATAAACACAATTGAACCTTCATATAGCTGTTTGGAATGTATGCACGAATGCTGAAGATGGTGTGCAGATTCTAATGATATGGAAGATCCACCGTCTTTCCTGTGTAGGATGAGTGAAGCGTGTTAAACTAATCAAAAAATGCATATACATATATATAAAAATCAATGTGCGTTTGTTTGTTTGTTTGTTTATTCTCGATGTTCTCGAAAATCACTAGACCGGTTTTGCTGAAAATAGCACAGTTTGTTTTTATTAGTTACGAGAAGGTTTATAAAGTAGTTTGAATGAAATCCAATATGTAAAACTTTTGCTATAACGTTTTAAAATTAGCATGAAGAACATTGAACCCGCCATATTTTATTCAGGTTAGCCCATACATATAACACTCTGATTAACCACAGATTGCAAATTCAAAAGAAGAAGTTTTTTTTTGGTAGAATATTTTAAAAATGGAAAACACGATTTAAGAACTTTATGATTTAGATATATTTTGAAAAAAATAATCGCTTGGACTGAAATAAAATATTCAAATGAATGTTTTGTTATTTGGAGAGAGTTACTTTCGCTGTCAAATCAATTATGGCACACTAATGACAAGGAAGAATTCATAACTTTATTAAAAAAAAAAAATCCCGAGCAAGGCGGGTACGCATCAGCTTGTAATATAAACGCATAAATTATATTCTTGTTTGTTAAGTTTTTCAGGATTTTAGCTCTCTGTTTAGAACGCGGTAAACAAGATTCTACGAAATTGAAAGGGATTGTTTAAAATTCTATTTTTATTTGTAGATGTATCAAATGAAAAAAAAATTACTGGAAATAACCTAAATTGGAAATTTTATTACTTTTTCCAATACATAAATGTATTGCTGAGGATTATCCAAAACATTAACGTGTGTTTTGTATACTTACAGAAATATTGAAATAATTAGAAACATGACACCACCGGCTGTCAACAAAAGGATAAATGTATTAGTTAAAAACATTTCCTTCGTGGCTTGTCATACCTAATCGCACAATAAAAACACGTAAATTTGTTATAATTAATTAATAAGTTAATATTATCAATATTTCTGATGTACCCTTCCTTCGTCAGGACTAAATATCTTTGTCATATTTTTTTATATATGGTCTGACGAAGTAAGGGTACTTTCGAAACCGGTAGTTAATTATGTTAATTTGAAGTGGTTTAAAATAAATATATGTGTTTTTATTATAAAAGTATTAATTAATATTAATAGCAAAAACAAAACAAAAAGTATAGCGGAAACTTTACTGGTTAATGCAATTAAGTAATAGCATACTTTAACAAATACATTTAATTATATGTTCTCTCAAACAATAATAAAATAAAAATAAAGAATGAATGGTTGAACTAGAATGGGTGCCTACCTAAATAAATACATTCCTACCCCTGCCTTGATTATCCAATCGTCAATAATTTTAACAGTGAAAGAGCGGTGAGATTTTTGGGTCTGAACTCAGAAGTACTTGATGCATAAATGAAAATTTAATGTGTTGATTGTTTTTTTTTAACGTTCCGGATCTATATAACTTGTACACAAAGAAGGAATTAGGGAAGTATTATAGGTACGTTGATTTATATATGGTTACTAACTATCTAACTAACTAACCATCATGCCGTTTCTCCGTAGGGGTAGACAGAAAGGACGGATCGCCAAATAACTCGATCTTGGCGTACACTTCACATAGTCTCATACATTCTCTTCTATTATTCCGACTTCTGATATGGTCCGACTCAAGTATTTGATTCACTTGATCGTGCCATGTCTTCCTCGGGCGTCCCCGGCTTCTTCTTCCATTCGTATTCGCGTCATATATTTTTCGTACACTCCTTTCTTCGTTCGTTCGCTCTACATGCCCAAACCATCTATGTGTCCCTTTCTTAATCTTACTCGTTACGTTTATATTAGCTTTGCATTTTGCACGAATTTTAATATTTTTCACAAGATCCATCCATGGTTTTACCACACATACGCCTGAGAGATCTCATTTCTACGGCATTCAGTTTACTTTCATCCTTCCGCTGCCATTTCCGTGCCTCACTGCCTTACTCGTACATCAGGGTTGGTATCAGCACATGGTTACTAAATATAGCTAAATCGTTTGTACATAATTTCGATTTGGAATGGTTGCCTTTCACCAGGGAGATACTGAAAGTATTCCAAATTCCAGACAAGGTTATGCGAAATAATTGATTGCCATCATAAATCATCAATGAACACCCTCACAATGCCTCCACCAAAGTCAAAACTAAGAAGGTGCTTTCTTCTCCCATCGGCCTAATGATCCGATACCACCCCACCTCTATTCCTTTTATTTCCTTCAATACTTCGTAACTTTAAAACATGTTTTTTATGCGCACTATGCTGAAAGATTGAAATTAGAATTTATTTTCCTAAAATACTTCCTGGAAAAAAAAATCCGTAGAAAATATTTATTTTTCTTTTATTTTATTTAAACAAAATACAGTAAACAGACTAAAATTTATATACTAGGGAGATGTTGCTAAGTAATTTTTTTGTTAAACACATCTATATTCTTTAAATATTTATTAGTAAGATTGTGCAAACGTTGTATTTAGGGAATGTAAACTATAGTTGGAATGAGATATACATATTTAAATTGTTAATATTTGCATAGTCGTTCGTATAGGTGTGTGTGGATTAATTAAATGCAGGAGTTCAAGAATAATTAAATTTAAGAGGGTTTTAGAGTTTAATAATTTTAATAAAATGGATAGGTTGTTTATTTTTGGTCTGTTTTCTAAATTTGTATTATTTAAAATACTCTCCTTAATTACTAAATATATGGTTTTCAAAAAACAGTATAAAAATTACAGAAAATGATTATATTCTGAAAAGTTAAACACCTTTGTATTTTTTTTCTACAACTAAATATTAATAAAAAAGCATTGAAGCGTTAGCGCTGTTTTTAAAAATCACGGCGATCAATCGCAAATGTTCTTGCAATATCCGATTAGTGGCAGCGTGGTTTAAAATTTTTGGATTCCACTGGCGTCGCGGGTTCAATCATCTTTATTTTAGCCTCCCGTTATTACATTTTCTTCTAATATTGGCGGCAGTAAAAGGAATCCACATATTGTCAGGATATTCAGGATATAAGAAAGGTTAAGGTTAAAGTTACAGGTTAAGGCAACGCAACAAAGTGTTGAGTCGAACACAATATTCCCATCAGTGGCGTAAAGTCCATAAAAGCTGAAAAGCTTTATGTACCATGAGAAAAAAAAATTAAAGAATTTTTGATTAAAACGTATTTTTCCTAAAATTTGAGACAAAAAAATTCTGTCACAATCGTTCTACGTTAATAAATTATTTCTAAATGATAATTTGTTCTGTTTAGTAAAATAATGTACTTATATTTTATATTATTATCTATAAGATTATTTACTGTGGTAACTTGATAAATCAATACACGGTATTTAATTTTAATGACTTTATATTACTTTGAAAATGTGTGCCGATTCATGCGTGTGTTAATTTATCATAGAGCCATTTAATTTACACATACACAGCCTACCTTTGGTCATAGATCAATGCATGGCACTGATTCACAAATATGCATTCCTTGCAAACAGCATATTTTGAACTTGGTATTCGACTTCAAATAAGAAAAATCCAGGAAAATTTAAAAAATAATTTAAAAAAAGAATGCAGTGTAAAACTTAAAAAAAAAAACAACTGTAAGAACTTATCGAATATTCAAATCGTATATTGCAATTTTTGTCCTTTACTCGCTACAAGCAAGATGAAATATCGTTTCTTAGTGAAGTTTTCCAAAGGACATCACTGTCGGAAGTGTATCCTACAAGCACTAATACATACAAAACGAAGTTTTGGTTGTTTGGATTAAATCTAAGTGTGCAACCTACACGATAAAAAAAATATTTAGAAAAAAATACAGAATTTTACTATTCTCTTCGTCAAATACTTTATGAGTAAGTGAAGCAATAATCTGACTACGGTTTAAAATAGTAACCCCAATTTCAAATAAATATTTATAATTGCTTGGAAAAGCAGTGGGTTTTGGTATTGATTTTCCTCTACTGAAAACACTGAACATTTCCAAGGATTGTGACACATAATTTCGTTTTCGAAATTGCGACATAAATGAAGCAAATCGTACCCTCTTCTCTAATATCGTGTAAAATTATTTCTGTCCCTCACAAATTTGTTACATTTACAAGTTGATTATTGTAAGCCCTAATTAACACTGACCGAAAGTCTCCACCCCTTTCCATCCCTTTCATTAGTGTTATCTCTTGTCTCACCTGACAATCGTTCGTTACGTCACTAATTTTAAGACCAAATAAATGTGCCCGTGTTTGTTGGGTAAGGATGTAATCTAATTTATGGCGTGAATATTTCATTTTCCGTAGGTATTCCATCACCAAAATAATATTGCTTTTAGTTATTTTAAATACAGAACAGTATTGTTCTTGTTCGTTGAATAAAGATGCAAAATAGTGTGTAGGGGATAATGAAAACATAGATGATGAAATAATTCGAAACAGCAAATAAAAAGCTGCTCCGTTGGATAATATTATAAATTCTTCTGACATATTTTAATGATGGTACTTTTTCAACATTTTTTTAGCCACCTTGCCGGGAACCATTACTGCACTAGAACACATGGAATATTTTTTTTTCCGTTTTTGTTATCCAGTTAATGCAATAATTTCTGTTTTATTTTTAATAGATTCACAATTCAAAAATAATATATTGATTATTTTGGTATAACAAAAATCTAAAACTCCATTGTCTGTTAGAACAGCCTTTGTAAAATGAAATTTTAATTATTTTCTACGCTTAAAACTTATATTTGACAGGTTCAATTTAAGGAAAAATATTACCAAAAAGTGCCTGACCAAATTTCATCAATATTATGTAAAGGTGAAGCTGTTTTTGTAACACTGGCCCCTCAATGAGTCGAAGAACCTTTGTGCCTGTTTTGAACGGTATGGAAATGATAACAAGTCTCCTTTTCCGTTTAAGTGCTTTTCTGCTGAAGGGTTCACCGACCACTATTTTTGTAGGTGGAGCAAAACACTCCCAGGAATATTTTTCATAATGTTATTTCAGCAAAAACCCCTTTTTACGTACTCAACACTCAAAGTTTCAACACGAATTTGAGTCATATTTATTTTTGTCAGCTTTCTGTCCACTTTCTGAAAGTTGTTTCTGGTTATGAGTGTAACTTTTTCGGTGCCTACCACCCGCCACTTCAATAAACAAAATAGAAGTAAGTACCCACTTTCTAAAATTGCTGACTATTATTTTAGTGAACGTCGGTATTCTATTTCTCCGGTCCAACATTAAATTTGATGACTTGCGGTATAGAGTCAAGCACAAATTTTACATTAAAAAAAACATGGCGATTGCAAAGATTACTTACTTTAAAAAAAACAATAAAACTTATTAATACAATCGGGCTTTATTTGGTGAATTTATATAAATATTTTATTACTTTCATTTTTATAAAAAACAGTTTCAACACAATCGTGCCGTTTGCTGGCAAATGTAAAAGTGGAGGTGTAGAGAAGGAATAGTTTTACTGATACAATCTGAGAAATTCAAATTTTAATTATTTTTAAATTTAGCGTTTATCGTTTATATTTTTGTTATTAAACTTAAAATTGAATTTACATACATATTTACAGGTTTATTTCTGATAATTATTACGTACACAATCTTACACCTTACTCTAAATATGCTTAATCAAGGAATTATTTTTTTTCATTGGGAACTAAATTTACCATATAAACATATTTTTTACCACTTGTCCACATATTGTGCTAAATCTAGGTACATTTTTTATTTCACTTATTTTAATAATTTTTTTTCACTGGGAACTAAATTTACCATATAAACATATTTTTTACCACTTGTCCACATATTGTGCTAAATCTAGGTACATTTTTTATTTCATTTATTTTAATTATTTTTTTTCACTGGGAACTAAATTTACCATCTATACATATTTTTTACCACTTGTCCACATATTGTGCTAAATCTAGGTACATTTTTTATTTCACTGGGATTTGCGCCTTTCAGGTGATTTTCTCACGAAAACGGCACTATAGAAAGAACCCATTTATTATTATTAATTGATAAACTAAAGTTCTTAAAAACTTAAGACAAGATTTTTGTGCATAGCGCAAAGGGTAACAATTATTTTTATAAACAATAATTATTAGCCTGAAACACTCATCCAAATTGAAAAAAACTTAGTCCTGTCGGCGACATTTATCTTTGCTCAGAAAGGTTTTTTTCAATTTGGATGAGTGTTTCAGGCTAATAATTATTGTTTATAAAAATAATTGTTACCATTTATTATTATTCATTTCTTATAAGCTATATATTTTAATGCATTTATACAGTAAACAATTTTGTGATTGGGATTTGTTTTCATTTTACTCCAATATCTCTTTCTGTCTTGTATTATGTGTATGGAAGACTTTAGGTATTGTAATGTAGTTTGTCTTTAAAGTAAGGTTGTAGTGAACCGTTAAAAACTTTGTAAATATAATGTTATAGAAAAAGTTTGTTTAATACTCTTTTTATATCTAATCCTTCGAGGATTTTCTTTATTTATTTGCTTGACTTAAAACAGAACACATGTATATTATTTACATGTATTCTAATATAAACATAATATCTACAAACAAACATTTCTATGATTTTAGTCACAATATACAATTAAGAATTACAAATAAATCTTTAAAAATTGAACCTTACGTATTTCGTCACTTCCTTCTTAAATTTCAAAACATTTTCCTCTTCTTTTGTATTGGCCGGTATTTCTTGGACATGGCTCTATGTAGTAATGAGTTTTGCGATTTTGTTTTCTTTCGAAAGGGAAGTCTTATTTTATTTCTTTGCCTTGTGGAGTGGTTATGTTTGTGTTGATGTTTATTATTTTTTCTCAAAAATTCAGAATTTTGTTTGCCGTAAAACACTTTAAAGAAAAAAACTATTGAATTTAAGTATTTAATCTGATTAAAAGACATAATGTTTAGATAACTTATAACTTATAATTTTTAATATTTTTTTTTTACTTTGGAATATTTGTTTCATATTGATTTGATTTATATTTAGCCAAATTAAAATTTGTCTTATTACTCTAGTCTGGAATGTTTGAAGTTTTTTTTAAGCTACCCCACAATATTTAGATAAAAAAAAACACACACACTAGAACAGGTATGTAGTCTATGTGTGGTGCAGCAATTTTTTATTTATTTATTTTTATTTTTTTATTTAATATGATAATTTTTTTTACAGAGAGTATATAAAAATAAGACATGATTCATATAGTGTAATAAAAATATAATATAGCTATTCCTCACCATAAAGAAACAAGGTTCTTGTGTTTGGTGAGTGATTATCGCTTAATTAATCAAATTTATCACTAGTAATAGTATTAATGAAAAAGAAAAGATAGTAGAAGAAAAGAAGAGAAGATAATAATAAAAGACAAAAAAATCTAATAATAATAAAAAAAAAAAAAAATTAAAAAAAATTGTTACAGTAGTTTGAGGTAATTTTTTAATCTATGTTGAAATTCATGGATATTTTCTATAATTTTAAGATCAGATGGCAGATTGTTAAAAAAAGTTATTCCTAGATATAGGTATGTGTTTTGCGTATGCTTAGTATTGAATGGCGGGATTTTAATGTTTTGCTGATACCTTGCGGATATATTAAATTGTAATTTATTTAACATTTTTTCTTTAAAGATTTGAATAATTGCATATTTTTTATAAATTTTATCTACTGTAGGTACATTGAATATTGTAAAAAGCTTTTCAATTGCTTTATAAATTAGTAAGCTTATCTCATCTTATGTTCTATTGGAATATATTTTACTAATAAAACTCTCTCAAAGTAGCTACGATTGTCACGAACAGAAAATAAACTACTCATGTATCGACCTCTTTTGTAAGGGTAAATGGAAGGCAATCCCTTGGAGCAGCCGTAGACGTGATTTCAATGTCCGAATGTATATGTTATTATAATATAACTGATCACCATACGACGTCTGTAAATATTAATTTCAACTCTACTTTAACAAAACTCATAACACAACGATTCTATCACAACGACATATCAACAATAACATTCATTCAATTATAATTGGAAAGCATTTCTAGATTCACCCCTACTGAATTCTGTTTTATTATTTAATGAAAAATTATGAATTATTTTGATGACTTACATAAAAAATAGAACAATCATGATAAGTAAAAAATCTAAAACACGACCCTTTGCCAAAAATGATTGGATATCTACTGATGTATTGTATAAGATTAAAATAAGAGAGTTTTTGTAAAAACATTGGAAAAATGCTCCAACTAACAAATAATAAGAAAAATAATATAAATATTTTCGAAATATCTTAAATAAATTGTCAGTTAAACTAAAAAGATCGTAGTATAATGATAAACTATTTTTAAGATTAAATAGTAGGAATGTAATAGTGAAGTAAAATTTTAGGAATGAAATGTAATTATGACTGTGACGAAGTTGTCTCCAAATACCCGATGAAAAGTCGAACGTTTCCAAAAAGCACGGAATTGCTGCTTCAAAAGTTTACTAGCTTAATAAATAATGAGTTAAATTGTAAAAAAAACATCCATTAGTCCTGTTTTTAGATTATTCAAAGGCTTTTAAGAATGACCATTGTAAATTACCTAAAATATTAAAAATCATAGGAATTAGAGGAAAACTTCTAAAACTCTTTGAAATTTACTTAAAAAACTGATGCATGAAATTGAAACTATTGAACATTTAAAATAAAATTTAAAAAGTTTATATTAGGTGTTCCTCAAGGTTCCACAATAGGTCCAATTTTGTATATTATTTATGTATCATTCATTCATTAAATACATTTTTAGACATGTAAAGCACTTTGTGTATGCGGATGATACGGTTGTGATTTCTAGAAGTGATTTGCAAAGATGTATAGACCTTTTACAAAAATACTAGATAGAACTTTTTAAATAGTCTCTTGACTCTGGAAAAAAAAACTATAACCCCAATGCAAATTTATGTATTACACCTGAAATATAAACACACACTTTAGATTGTTAACATGGTGGGTTCCCTGCATTGTGTACATGTGGATATGTTGAATTTATGAAAGAATATATTTATTTAGGTGTTATTATTGATTGTGTTTTCAAGTGGTATTTACAAATAAATAAAGTGTGTGTACAACTAAGAGCGATTGTTAGTAAATTATACAAATTAAAGTTCTTTGTACCAATATACACACTTCAAATAATTTAGTTTCCTTAAGCTGAATCTCTTATAAGGTATAAAATTACAAATACAGCCTGGGGACTTTCCTGTAAAACAAATATCAATCATGTTCAATCAGTTCACAATTCAATGGCTAAATTATTAGCTCATAAAAGTTTATACGAAGAAAAGCACAATATTCCATACTTTTATCAGAATCTCAAAATTGTTTTAGTAAGGCCTTTTTTATGTGTTACAAAATTATATATCAGAACATTAATAATCCTAAATATCATTCAAATGGTTTAGAGTACACTTACAAGACTCGTCTCAATTTTTATGAATGGTTCCTAAGCATAGAAACAGATATGAACATAGAACGTTAGATTGCATAGCTGTGTAAATATGTTACTTGCTGAAATAAAAAAAAAATGTTCAAATAAATCAGTTAATATATATATATATTGAAGACTTGGCTAGCTAAAAGAAAAATATTTTTATTAAGTACTTAGGAAAAATATTATTTTATGTACGATTCATCGGTGTTATTTATGTTTTTATTTTTTTTATGGATATAAGCAAACATATTTTTGAGTAAGATTATTGTGAAATATTTACATTTTAAAGATTTTTGTGTATTACATATGTTTTATTGTTTTACGTAGACCTTAACTGTAAATTTGATTTAATAAGAGGTTTTGAGTGACAAGCATTCGTTAGTCAAATTACTAAAAAGTAGTTTATCGGGAGTTTTTTGTTTGTTATTTTTTTTTTTACATTTTTTATAATTTTAGAAAAATTAAAAAAAAAACCTAGCAAGTTGTGAGAACCTTGTTAACGGCTATCCAGTGTTATTAGTGTTTCAGGCTTTCCTTATCTCTAATGCTTCTAATTTTAAATCTCATCTAATATCTATTCCAATTTTATGCAGTAAACTAATGGCTGTATTATTATTGAAAGTGTGGTCTTATTTTGGTTAATTTATTTTATTTTTTATGGTGTATGTTAATATACCTCTTACCCATATTAATATACTTGGTTATCCGTAGTTCATGTAACTACAAGATAAAGCTCATGTGAATTACAAGGATTGTAGATTACTAATATAGTAGATTCTCAATATTCCCCGATATTATGGTCTCCGCGGTTAACTGGTTACGATCCACAGTGGTTTAAATCCTTGGGTGCGCAAGTAGATTTTATTTGATTAAATATGTAGCATATTTGCGGCACGTTCCAGAGAGGTAGATACTATTACTATCACCCTGGCGAAAGATTGCGATTCAGAATTGAAACGTTGCTTGAATAGGCTTTAGCTGTGTTTGGTGATCAGATCTGAATAGCCAGGTACTTCCCCACTCTCCTTCTTCCCATATCCTTCACCTCTTCAATACCTTTAGTCTCAAAACATACTCCAATTGGGGATGCCATGGTTCTCACTGGTTCCAAACGGTTGGGAGCAGCTGGGACTCTTGTGTGGTATCATATAAAATTAAATAATAAAAATTGCGAACTTGACGAAGATTACTGAGAAAAAAATAGAAAAAACCAACCATTTGAAGTAAAGCTGACGACAATATTAACAGACATTAAGTATTTAAAAAAAAAACTAGAGATTCAGTCAATTCAACGCAATGTAATTCATCTTCCACAAAGAAATAAACCCACCCGAAAGTATATCCAAATATAGTTTAAAGGCCTCTCCGTCAGCAAAAAAACAAATGACTAAGTCATAAATGTGCAATATTAGACAGAACCAATACTGCATATCACCGGCATACATCTATATATATATAAATCAATGTAAGTTTGTTTATCTTCGATGTTATCGAAAATCACTAGACTGGTTTGGCTGAAAATAGCTCAGTTTGTTTTTATTAGTGCCGGGAAGGTTTAGAAAGTAGTTTGAGTGAAATCCAATATGTAAAACTGTTTTAACGTAATAGGTATAAAAAATAAAAATCAAAAATATGTTTCCATGTAAGATAAATTTGTAGATTTTTAACCGAGGTGATTTCACTGTAAAATTTTCTGCTGTTGATATAGTTCTGATTACTACGAAATCGAAAAACGTCTGAAAGCCTAAAAAAATCACAGTATCACAGTAGGTACACAGCGTGTTTGTAATCCGCCCATAAAAAATCAACCTGAAGGATTTTTGGTGGCAGAACTATTGAACATGGGCACAAGAAAGTGTCCAACCCAAAATACTCCCCGCATTTAATATCGTATCAAAAGCCGTACAGAAATATATTCTGGTCGGGCATAAAATCCATTTGTACTACATACGGGCAATGAAATAGAATACACATGGTTCATATAATATGATGTAAGATATTTCCCAACATAACGTAGTATCGGGTCGTTATGGAATTGTATTCATTCAGTGAAACACTTAATTAAGATTTGTTGGATTGGTAGATTGTTACAATGGAATTAAATGAGACAAGTGATCGTCACGCGGTTCGCTGATAGTAAACCAGGCTTACGAATATTTACAAAACATGGAAAATAAAAACCGATTTACCAATTTAGTATATTTCGTAATTATTTGAGAAATGTATTTCAAAAATGCTAATAGGTGGTTGAATACCATATCTCATTTGATTTAAAAATTCACTTACGTAAATTACTAATTAAGGTGACAATATATAAATCGATTATTAATTATTAATTATTTTTATTTAGATTTAAAAACCTCATTTTAATATTTAATCATTTTAGAAGATAATATTAACATGACCTAAATGAAACATGAAAACGAAACAAACGACAGAAAATAATAAGATTTCAGTCGCATCTGGGACTCGAACCCAGGAACCATTGCCTATCCGGGGCAACCGCTTAACCAACTTAGCTAATGAGACCAGTTCAATTTATGTCATCTTCATCGATATCGTATCTCAAATTCAAGATTTGTTAATTTTACTCTCCATTTTTATCCCATATTATTGGCAGTTATCTTTATAATGATTACAAAGTTCCTACGGAAAACAATTGACAGTGTCCGGATAGGCAGAAGTCCTGGATTCGAGTCCCATATGTGACAGAAATCTTTTTTTCTTCTGTCGTTTTTTTCGTTTTCATGTTTCATTTAAATTATGTTAATATTATTTTCTAAAATGATTAAATATTAAAATGAGGTTTTTAAATCAAAATAAAAATAATGAATAATTAATTACCGATTTATGTATTGTCACCGTAATTAGTAATTTATGTCAGTCAATTTTTTCATCAATTGAGATATGAATGCCACCTATTAGCATTTTTGAAATATATTTCTCAGATCATTACGAAATATACTAAATAAAAATACAATAAAAATAGTGTACTTTTCCTTGAGTCAATAAATTATATCCTTATGGTATAATGGTCTGGGAAGGATGGTCTAAAGCGATAATAAATCCAATAATTAAAGGCCATTAATTGATATTGCGGACTATTTACATAGTAGAATATATTCACCCCACGAAGGCCTTACTCCGAGGACTTCAAAGTACAAATATAAAATCATCAAACGTCAAATACATATCCTCCTATTTTAAATTCAAATACACATTTTTTTAAATCAAACTATAACATAGATATTCCAACCAACCCAATTATATTATTCCAGCAACAAAAACCGCAATGGCTCAGTCACAGTTTAATTTTCTTTTTTAAGTTTAAGTTAATAGCCAAATACCACAGTTTCAGGAAGTCCCTTGTGGACCCTTTGATGATTGAATGTGATAGTGTTAGTACCCTGTTTCTCTTACTCAGATAGAGGTGTATGTATTGTTTATGAGTGTGGAGATATATGTGTATGTTCGCGTTTATGTATATGTATGTATTTGTATGTGCATATATGGGTCTGGATGTGTGTGTATATATATATAAGTGCATGTGTCTTTAAGTGTTTATGTACGTATGTACCCATGTTGCACATGTGTGCATGTGTGCACACATATATAAAAAAATGTATCCTTTTATAATCTAATTCTTAGGCATGTCTTTTTATCCTTTCTATCTTCTACATTCTATTATGATTTTTCAAATTTTCAGCATGTTTATATACTAAATCCATTGCTTACGCTAGATTTCATACAAAGTAACTATACTCCATTGATCACCATGAAACAAGCAGCCGCCTATTATGGTGATTTAATGTATCTACTTAATGTAAACGTATAAACTAAATATCATATATTTTATAAATAAATATTACAACGAAAAACGCACACCTGTCTGATAAGTAATAATAATAATAATATATTTATTGTAATTAAATTTAACTATAACTAAAAGACGTATAAGATGTATAATATAATAATGTAAGTGTACAGTGGTTTATAAAGTAAAATAGATAATAATATAATAACACTTATAGTTGAAGTTTCACATAACCCATAAGTGTAAGTAAATAAGCATCATCGCAAGTAAATCATATAAAAATAAATAAAACGATAAAATAAAATAAATAAAATGAAAGAATTGAATAAATTAAATGAATACGAAATTTTAAAAAAAGCATTTCTATGAAATTGTTTTTTTTTTCTTTTACCTGTAAAGTTGATTTAAGTTAATTTAACAATACAGGCAGCGATGTTTAATCACCGTTCTTGCAAATTCACAGTGCTATAATTTTTATTAAAAAAAATTGCTTTCCATATTTTCATTGAAGTGTAAAAGCCATCCTAGCAAACTTTTTATCGACGTATGCGAAGGAAAAAGTTTAGCTAAAGAAAAATGTAAACCGTATGCAAACTTCTTCCACCGGTCAGCAAGCCTTATACGCAGATGTTCGCCCGAGGGATGGAGGCTTAGATGTCAATTATGTGTGGATTTGAGGCTCTACTTATTCTTACCCTTTCATGAAAGATTTACCCTTCGGACCCTAGCTATTTGATATGAGAAATTTTCTTTGGATATTGTAATAAATATTCAAAGGAGAGGAACGCTTGAATGAAGAGAGATTATCGGAAATATTGAAAAAATGAAATAGTACCATGCGTGAGTAAATGTTGGTTTCAGAAAATCATTGTTTGCACGTTCAGAAGCACTTCAAAGCGTATCAATAAAAGCTTATTTAATGTTGGACTTGATGAAATTTATTTCAATCATTTTGTAAAGAGTTGAGGTTAACGTTGGTATAGGAATGAGAAGCACAGTGAACAAGAGAAAGCGATTTCACCCAGATCATTTCAGCAGCTTGTTGATTTTAAAAAATAGCCAATAATATTTTCCTTCTTACATATTCACTCATACCATCACCAAAATAAGCAATGTAATTTAGTACCTACATTAATATATTTATTTATATATTCTTAAATTTAAATATAAAAACAAAAACATTAGCCACTCATCTCACTAGGACAACCCTGTGTTAAGATGAGCGACTTTACGATTTAAAAATAATCGGTAAATAGAAAAAAGTAAATAATAATAAATGAATACAAATTAGTAAACAATAGTAAATAAATAATAAAAATTAAATAATAATAATAAGTATACAATAATCAGTAAATAGTAATAAGAATATAATAATACACATTAAATATTAAGTAAATATTAATAAGTAAATAGTACATAAAAATCAAAAGAGGTAAATAATAATAAGTAAACAAAATATATGTGGTCATGTAACATGTATAACTATTAGCGCATTTGTGGTGAATTTTCACAATTACGGCGCTATAAAAATCATCCAAATATGATGGTGATGAACTAAATATATCAGCATTGGATTCAATAATAAAATGCCATGCACTGCTACTCAGACTGAACTCTAATATAATACTAGCAAATCAATTGTTAATTATTGAAGAAAA
Source organism: Halesus radiatus (assembly GCA_022606495.2). NCBI lineage: Eukaryota > Metazoa > Arthropoda > Insecta > Trichoptera > Limnephilidae > Halesus > Halesus radiatus. The sequence goes on from JAHDVE020010245.1 coordinate 58,768, forward strand.
AAAACATACAAATAAGGCACTCACTCGAACGAAAATCAATGATACAACACCCTCCTTTAATACCACTGTAGAAATTTGCAAATCCAATACCAAATACCATCCATACGAACCATTAATATTTTATTTACACCTATGATCAAAAAACAAATTTTCATTCCAGCGTGAAAAAAACCTCAAGGAAACCCTATTTCTGGATAAATTTTAGAACATTTTTGTAACTTTCAATCCGCATTTAGACCTGTTTCGCCAGTGGATGTGAGAAGGTATGTGGATATGAAATAAACACATATAGTACGTTTTGTAAGGAAACCATCGCGTTTAATTAAAAAAATATATTAAAATTCATTGCCGTTACTTAAAATTCAAACCAAATAAAATTTAATTAAGATAGCGGTCTCGAGTTTTATTTCACAGAGAAAAAAACCCAAAAGGTAAAATAAAAACAAACGTTTCTTAATTAATGCTGTAGAAAATACCTATTATTATTTTCCAAAACGAAAAAAATAATTTTTGTTATTTTGGTGTGGGACATGGAAATAAACAAAAAATGGGATTGTCCTTCATGTTTTCAGAAAAAAAATCATATTTTTAGAAATCTATTGTTGTGCAGATTTGTTTAGACTCATAAAAGTTACCAGTTAAAGAATTATTTAAGTATTTATTCATTCTGGTGGATTGATAACGCGCTTCGGAAAAAAAAGTTATTTTAATGGTCGTGATATTGAACCATGCTTTATAATTTTTTAAATGAAAATATCATTAATTTGTTTTCTTTTCACGTTACTCCCGACAATTTGTAATTTAAAAAAATAATAATTTACACATTGTTTTTCTGCCATAAGAAACGCCACAGAAATACATGATACGTTCAAGGGGTTTCAATCTTGGGACTGATCATGTCGAAGAGTCGGAATGACGGAAGAATGTACATGGGTGTGAAATAATCATGGAGTATGTGTTATTTCTTAGTTATGTTTTATTCCATTCGCGTATTCCTTCGGGAAAATAATTAGATACTGCATTTAGCTGTAAAACTAGAAAAGAAAACGATATCTACATTTGATCTCGGACATATTGATATAGTTTAGTTTACAGTAAAGTAATTTTTCTCATTTTTACCATAATATGTTGGACACCGTTCAAAACAAGAACTCTTTAGTGCAAAGCAATAAATTACTCGGTTTTGATTTTTGTGGAATTTGACAGAGGTTTTGAGAAATAATTATTTCTACGAGGAGAGAAGTATCTACTCGGGATATGCAGCCTAGTGATTTTAACTCTGTTAAACCTGTCATTTAAAGATCACTAAATACGCCCAAAAAGAGAGAGCCTTTTCTCTCAATATAATAAAAACATATTGTAACATTCAAACTTTAAAAACGTTTCTTAGAACATTCAACAAATGTGACAATTCCCTCCTTGTCTTCTCTTGTTTCCTTCGCGTTTAAAGAAAATAAGTACCCTTCAACACGTATTCGACTTGTCTCTTGAAATTTGAAGACTTTTAAAATCAGTAATCTCCAAAGTTTCATATTCTCGGGCGGTTCTCTGATTCTGTTCCATAAAAAGTCTCACATTATTATGTAAATGCGTGTACGAATAAAACGTGTTGCATTAGTTTTCCATTTCCACTCCCTTTCAGTGTTCCGTTATCTAGATGGTGAGGGATGATAAAATAAATTTCCTTTTTGTCAAGTATTATTAGTTTGAAGTGTATTTTATGCACACTTTCAGTAGACAGCGATGTTGGGCCGACATTAATACAACTATGCTTTCAAAAACTCGAAAAACGAGTACTGTGTAATCATAAAATTTTTTCGGGTTGCGAATATGAAAATCTCGTACTACCATCACAGTATGTGGAAAGTGTTGCTTGACTCGTGATGAAGGATTTAGCCAGCCTAGGAATTGAACTCACGACGCCTGTGTGGGTACAACACAATACAATCATGTTAAATTAATTGATCATTTTTCATACAGTCAGCTCATGAGAAACAAATTATGTTTTTCCATGGTTTTGAAAACAGGAAAGTTAGGAATCTGAAAATCTTATAAAATGGGTAGATGATTCTGATTAACATTATTTCCATCTTACTTGGGTATTCGAATTCATAGTTAAATTTAATTACATCTTTTAAAATATATTTTAATAATGCAAGCTCAAACACTTTTCAAAGTTTTTGTAGAAAGCAATTACTTTGTGGTAAGCCATGTTGTTAGATGAAACAAAAGAAAAACTATAAGGTCGTGATAGCCGCTACTTGTCTACAGTTTTGGTAGTGGGCCTGGTACAGGTAGCCGTAAGAATACAGTCCTGTTGTAACGAAGATAGATTCTGTGCGCAGTACTCTTGTAAATAATTATGAAATCTGCTAGGTTGTATTATCCAATAAAGACGATGGTGTAGCAGAGTGTAGCAAAGTCAAACAATATTAAAGGTATAGCAGGTAGAAAGCTGTGAGTCAGAGCGCAGAGTAGTGAGAGAGTTCGAGCGGGAGATGATACGAGAGTAAGAACTAGAGTTGTTTGCAAATGATCGCAAACCAGAATTTATACCCAAATGCCTAGCCGTTCACAGTTCGGCGCCGTATGTCGGGCGATTCATTTTTTTTGTGGCGTGTTCAAGCCATTGGAATCTCGACAATCGATGACACAAATATTCATGAGATGTGTCTCTCCACGATCTACCATCTGACCCAATCTACCTCCGTCCAGTATGTTTATTAAAGTATAAATGATATAAGCGGATTAACTGGTCCCCGGCCCAAACATGTTCAGGGGAATCTTTTATATAAATCTTATATCTTTATATTTTATTATTACTATTATTATGTTATTTATTTTTTATGTTGTTTACTATTTACGTTGAAAAGAGCCCGGCCTATCTCTCAAAACCATTTATTTTTCCATATCTTTTGCCGAACTCCCGTAATATTAATCTAAACATAAAAAAACATACAATCAAAATATTATTAAATGTGGAAGGCGGTCGCACGAATCTGGGTTAGGGATCGAGAGACGGTGGAGGGGGGAAACGTAAGTATTCAAGGCCCTTACTTCCCCTCTCCCGGCCATTGAACAATTTACACTCGTAGGAGAAGCACTCCGGGCTGGTGCAAGTGCACTTTCGAGTGTGGGGAAAATAGAAGACGATAACTACCATTGCTAAAACGTCATCGTTTTCCTTTTCCGCCATGACCTCGTCCTATACACCTCCTTTGACGTTCTGTCTCTTTCTTTTTTATATGTTGTCCCATTCAATAATATGTAAGCATACCTACTTCTGTCTCTATATTCTATCGTTTCATTTTATATAGTGTTTCCCTCTTACTTTGTTTTGTATTATGGCTCACCTAAGTATATGCTAAATCCACGTATTGTGTTTAGTTTTTAAGTATACCCTAACGAAGCTTGGGATAAGCGAAACTGGTTGGTGATGAATTTAAAATGAATTAGTGGATCGAAAAAAAGTTTTTGTTTGACTTAATACATTTTAGAGAGCCTCACAAGTCAATTAATAATATAATTCAGTAGAAAAATATCTTACTAATAAAACATTTTACTGAACATCAACAGGATAAGAACATAAGTATAATAAAATCTTAAAAATTTCGATGATAATTTGCACTGACTACGCCTTTTGATACAATCAATAATGCGTCACACAGCGCTCGTTAACACTTACAACGCCACTGCTGAAATAGATGCTATTACGCGCAAGAACGAACAAGCTAAGGCTTTACACTAAAAATAAATTTGAACCCGGAATTACCGGGTCTCAAATAATAATCTCAAGACGTAATAATATCAACGTATAACGTCATGAATACATTAGTAGACTTAACGTAGACAACGTAAACGTGATCAGGTCATTCTACCCCTGGTTTTGTTGGCCCGGTATTAGGCATTCCTGGTTCATGCCGCAGTTTTTAAAATTCAGGTAACATACGTTAATAGCGCCCTACGCGTAATTTTTATAAATTTGTATGAAATGAAAACAGCCTGCCGCAATGGCGGTTTTGGCGAGAGATTGTGATTTAGGATTTTTAGGGAGGCAGCCTAGTGATGAAATAATTTCGTTTATTAGTAGATAATACAATTTAATCTAAAACAACAACGGGGTAAGGAACAGTGGTAGAAAAATCATTTGAGCTATTCATTGAAGATAGTGTTAACAAATCTCAAATAAAATATGAAAGAGAAAAAGACAAAGAAAAAAAGATATCAGTTACATCTGAGAATCGAACCCAAGATCTATCTTATCGAAATAGAACTCCAACTACTGAGCCATTATTTTACAGACGTTATTATTTTACGTCGTTTTTATCGATATCACACGTAAATTTAATACCAATATTATTCCTTATTAATTAACATATTTTTGGCTGCTATTCTTTTGTATGACTTGAATATATATTTATTCTACTCAAATATATATGCAATCTAGATAGTGTCTCGGATATATTTAGATAATTCCTATAAAGTCTAGAAAGTATATTCTATTTCATGTTTCATTTGAGATTTGTATTATCTTAAATGATTAAGTAGTACAATAAGGTTTATTTTTACAATAAATTGATTTCATTTAATTGTTTTTTTTTTTAAGTTTATTTATTTTTTATTGTGAACGATTCGTTTTTAATACAACCGAAATCGAAACCCAAAAAACGCTGAAAGAAAACACCAAGAAAACGATGTAGTTACCGACAACTTTTTTAATGTGGGGTTAAATACACGAAACACAATTACAATGCATAATAAAATTCAATTTTGAATTATTAATTATTTTTATTGAGATTTAAAAACCTCATTTTAATATTTTATCATTATAGAAAATAATATAAACACATAATGAAACATTAAAACGAAAAAAACGACAGAAAATACAAAGATTTCAGTCGCATCTGGGACTCGAACCCAGGACATCTGCCTATCCGAGACACTGTCAAGTTTGCAATTGTGCTCCTTATGAACTTTGTAATCATTATAAAGATAGCTGCCAATAATATGGGATTAAAAATACAGAATAATATTGACAAATCTTGAATTTGAGATATGATATCGATGATGATGATATAAATTTAACCGGTCTCATTAGACAAGTTGGTTAAGCGGTTGCCCCGGATAGTCAGAGGTCCTGGGTTCGAGTCCCAGGTGCGACTGAAATCTTTTTTTTTTTTCTGACGTTTTTTTCCGTATTCATGTTTCATTTATGTTATGTTAATATTATTTTCTACAATGATTACATAATAAAATTATAATATAACGTAAATAATGAACAAAGTTTATTTAATGCATGTGATATTTTTTGACGCCCAAAGCGAATGCTTTCGTATGATTCAATTTTCATAATATTTTCGATAAAAGAAAAAATATTCGAATCCCATTCTGGCCTTTAAGTTATTTTCCGCTCATTACTGTATGTTATCATGAATCACATTATGTTTGAATGTTCTAGAAAAGTTGTTATTACAGAGATACTGTACCTACCTACATATATTCTGTAAAACTATGTTCTTCGAGTGAATATCTAAACAAAACCGCGAAAAAAGACAGTGAGTTTTTTTTATTGATTCCATTGAAATGTGCTGTTCACTATTCTCTAGCACACATAAAAATGTAATTAAAAGAATAAGTTATTTTCTTGGAATGAATAACAACATCTTTGACCCTTTAAAAATAACATCAATCAATGCTTCGCAGTATCCTTACCGATTCTTCCATCGTTCGTCCGTTTTTATTCCTTATCCCGCCAGCAGAATACGTAATAAGTCCTTCTTCTGGTTTATTTTCGACAAATATTTGTATGAGCATTTACATAAAACTCCTTTTGGACAACTGAGTAAAGTTCCAAATTATCTATGTTTCAATTTTCGACTCGTTCAAAGTATTTAGAAATGTTTCACAGCCGCTTTCACCAATAAAATAGCTTTTGCATAAAAAAAAAGATTTTTATCATCAATAACCGACGCTAAGAATTATACTGTCAACATTCTTATACTTCCTGTAAAATGTCAAATATTGAATTGATTAGCACATTATGATTTTCAAAATGCCCTTTGTACAATAAAAATTGTATTAAGATCTGTGAATACCACACAAATGAAATTTTTTTTTAAAATTTAAAGTAAATCGTTTTCACAATTTTGTTATTGAGTTCTGCAAGAACATTCGTTTTTTATTACTGTGACAGCTATTTTGGCGTTCAAAGCCATTTTAAACTTGTGATTAGATCACATTGAGACGACTTAAATACGAGCAAACACATTATAAATGTGAAAACCTCACAGAATTCAGAAATTTAATTGTTTTCTAACTAAATCGGTTTTACCGATAATAAATCGTTATTTTTTAAAAAACCCATCCAAATTGAAAAGGAGTGGGAGAAAATAAAATCATATACATAAGTCGTCACAATGTGGATTAACCACAGTTTGAAAATGGCCTTAAACGCCGAAACAGCTGCCACAATAATAATAAATAAAAAATACTTGCAGAACTTAATAATAACATTATTAAATTTGATTTATATTAAATTTAAAGAAAACAATATTTAACTTAAGCACAATTAAGGTTTTTGTGGTGTTCGAAACGATTTATTAAAATATAATTTCTTCAAGAGATTGTTATACACTTTGTGGAGTCATTATTATTAACGAATTGTAAAATTACTGTAATCACCACTTTTTTTAATATGCATATTGAAACATGTTTCGAAAGAATCTTTCCTCATTATTCTGTATGTTCTGATGAAGAACGCTTCACTCTTCGAAAGTTATGTTGATACGCATATATTAAAATGTGGTGATTGAAAAGTACTTCTTAATTCACTGATTTATTAAAATTTCGGTAAAACTGATTTACTCTTTTACTAAAAACTGGATTTACTTTATGATAGTTCAAATTTATTATGTTAGGCTCTTCCCCGCTTTTATTGATGGCAGGTTTTTATTAATTCATTTATTTATTAATTTTTTAACGCCCCGATGGGCTTTTACATATTTTAACATTTAAACGATTTTGTGTACAGAAAGAAAAAAAAAGGTTTTAAGTTAACAAAAAAAGAACATGATCCATAGTAGGTATATAAGTGTAACATATTTATGATATATATGCATGTATAATAATGTATAATTACCTGACACAGAGAAGTCATAAAAATAAATGTTTTTATTTTGTAGATAATACTTTTTTAAATAAAAATAGTAATAGCCTAATCTACATGATACGTAATTGTTTTATAATGTTTTGAATTCTATTTAAGGCGATGCACTTAAATATATGTAAAGTATTTATTATGATACTTGCAATAATTAACAATGGCACAATTACTAATTATTTCATCTAATAATTAATTAATCAATAATAATTAATTAATTAATTATTGGGTAGGAGAAAATAATTAATCATTGGGTAGGAGAAAATACAATCATATAAGTAAGTCGTCTCAATGTGGCCTAACCAGATTTAGAAAATGACTCGAACACCGCAACAGCTGTCACAATCATAAAATTGAAATAATGTGTTTGCGGAACTTAATAAAAACATTATTGTTTTTGATTAATTATAAATTTAAAAAAAATAAAGTAATTGAATTCCACGAATTAAACTCAATAACAATTAAGGAAGTATTAAAAGTTTTTTAATCATAAATTGGTACTAAAATGATTTTCCACCACTAATAATAAATAACGGTTTCATAATTGTTTTCAAAGAAAATATTTGTAGGTACTTATAATATAATCGAGGTTTGCCAATTAAGCTAAAATATGTACAAACTGAATTAATCTAAGTGAGGATTCAAATTCATAATATTTAAATTTTTTACAACATTGTTTAAGAATTCATTGTGTTTTTATAAGGTTCTTACATCTGATTTGCGATCATGGCATACGTGGGTTATCTTAGATTGCTATCCATAAAATTATGGTCAACTAGGTATATCACTCTGTCGTCCCGCGTCTAGAACGAGCATCCTAGACTTCTATTCCCCTGCACGTCTGCCCCGTAAATCATTTCATCTATTCTTCACCCATTTGCTTGAGATGTTCTCACTACTAGTTGTCTAGTTGAAGCCATTTAGTGCCGTCTTCTTCAAGATGTTTAAAACAGGTATTATCTTTGAGTAAGTTTGATTGATTTCGCAGCTTATAAAATGCCTACCAACTATATAAAAGAGAGTTTAAACTTAACAGCATTTAAACCATGAGAACGGGCATTCGCTCGTTCTGTCTAAATACACCTTTACATAATTGATACTAATATGTACCTACTTACAAAGATTCAGTAAAAAATGGATGAGAAATTGAAATGTAAAAACGTTTTGTGTCATTTTAAAAATCAATACCTACGTCAGATTTGTAATGACATAACTAAAGCATAGCAGGGATTCTACGGATTACGAAATTGATTCGTTGTTAGAATATATTTTTTCTTTCCGTGAGAATGGACGAGATAGATTATTTTAGTTACTTATTTTTTAGTCCAGCAGGATTGTATGGGTAGTGCAAACCCAGTCTGCCATATCACATGAAATATATGCAATATAAATAGAGAAATGAATATGATAAAATAATTAAAAAATAATAATAATAATATTATTAAAAATAAAAAGGTTAAATAATAATATAAAAAAAACGTATGAGAAGAAATGTGAAAAATAAAACAAATAAAAATAAAAAATAATTACAAAAATATAATTACAACAAAATAAAATAATAAAATAAAATAAAATGAAAAACTTAATAGATAATAATAACATAGAATAAATTAAATAAATTTAATTTAATAGATCGTCTTCATCTGCATCCATCGCTTATAGAGTAGAGAACTGGGCCACTCGGATGCAGCCACGAAAATGGCGTTGGTTGACTTCTATGTCCTGCCCCAGAAGCTGGCTAGTCGGTGGATAAGTAGGGCGGGGAATGACCCTCTTAAAATTTTTATAACTTGACTGTCCTAAAAATTTTTATATGTAAATTATTATGTTATTATTATTATTTCATTATATTGTATTATTATGCATATTAGATATATGTACTATAGTTTGCGTCAAAGCTATAAGATAAATTGAAAATAACATCAGAATTTATATCATAATCGACTTATCTTAAAAGTTTCTCTGGAAACATCTTTTTTTCAGATCTCCAATACGACTTTTCTCTTAATTTGTAGTGCAAAAAAAAAATGTTTATTTAGAACTCGATGGGTGCACCCTCTTCAATATAAACTCTATTGAAATGCTTGGAAGGAATATGTCAAGCCGGCTCAAGTAACGGGGATGCATAGAAGCCAGAGTAAATCTGGCTTCCAAAAATTTATAGGGCTAGCAAGTTATTCGGTAGTGACCAGCTGTTAATTAACCTTGGACAAATTTCATGTACATTTGACAATTGAATTTATAAACCACCACTGGGCTGGAGCTAAAAAAATACCCGATAGCGATTATGTGCAAATAAAGGCTGTCCGTCTGGTTGACAACCCATTGTTAACAGACCGGTTGCCATCTATAATACACAGACGCAATGTAGGTATGCAGAATCCATTGTGCAGGTATTTCATTGGAGCTTGTTCGAAGGAACTATCAGCATTGATTTTCAGTGAACCGATTCACTTGCGTAAAAGTTTCACAGTTGATATCGACTTCATGACATCGGGTCGTTTCTCCGAATTGTTTTTTTTTTGTGTAAGGTGGCTCACATGTGGAACGAACGAACTATCAGATTCTGTTTTTTCTTCTGTTCTTCAAGACCCGCAAAAATAAATCTCTTTCAACAGCTCCTACCTTAACCCGCCTCATAACGTTGCCCAGCTGGGTGGTGATATATAGTTCCCCTATCAACTGTAACATACAAAAAAAACTAATAACGAGAAACTGAAACTAAGAACGGTTTCGCTCAAATTTAGGGATGCAAAAATAACAACAACTCATTATGTAACGTATGCCGTGCCCTTTTGGGATAGAAAGATGAAAACTATAAATATACTAACTAGCAAATTAAAAATGGTAGTGTGAATTTGCAACAAATTTTGGAGTAGTGAAACGGAAGAGGACAGAAATTAATGAAAAAAAATCGTAGAAAATTGATATATCTATTTAACGCATTCACTTATCGTTTAAAAAGAAAAAACAGGAAAACTGATGAATCTTTCCTCTGTGACTTCCAAATATTATATTGCGGTCACCAGAAAACAAAACAAACAAACAAATCGCTGTCATCCCAGTGTGACACCAGGGAGAACATATTTTCAAAGAAGTTTCGTCTTTAACAACACCGCTTTATCATCGCAAAGCTGATTCTGAAAGCCCCGACCTTAAACATAAATACTAATAGGCCCTTCAGATAAACAAATTGATATCTCACAAAACTCAAACAACGGAAGAAACTGTGACCAATATTTTAGTTCCGCCGTATATGAAAATAATGTGAAAAATCTGCGAATTTATATTTTTCTTCGGGTAAAATTGCCTTCTCGGTCATAACATAAATTATTTTTGAAATAACCCGTCCCGGAGCGAACGAGCATTATTTGAAATGTAAGCAATAAATAAATGAGGTAAAGTTGTTTGTAAGAAGTTTTATGCAAGTATTTTTCACGGGAATGTTGTTTTTCTAGACTGTAATATTATTTATACAACCACTCCACAGAGAAACGACTCATTATTTATGTACAGTGAGACCCATTTGCTTATACGGTACATTGCTATTTTTTTTTCAATTCGACGAAATTTACAACATAGGGCTACAGAGTTAGAAATCTTAATAAACGTTTGTATTATACAGCTTCCTTGAGGTGATGCCATGAAAATTCCACAAATCAAATCTAAGCATCTATTATTAAATTTGTTATTGAATAAACTTAAACATTAAAATTAAACCTATTACAGATTTATTTTTATTATAGGCGCTCCACGCAGCGACCGATTACAATTTTTTAAAATATATTACGAAATCTATAATCTTTGATAAAAAACAAACAAAATAAATATTTTGCTTTTCCTGGGTATTAATTTATATTATTTGTTAAGCACCCTATTAAGAACATCTTAACATATCTCGGCTTCCACAAAAAGCGAACTGAATTTAAATGTTGATTTCAATATGTTAATGGACGAAAAAAATAAATAAGAAATTAAACGTAAAAATCGACAGAAAATGCAATAATGTTGTAAGAGAGCTTTGTCTTATTTTTTATAGTTAACTAGCTGATGTGTACCCGGCCTCGCACGGGATTTTTTTTGGAATAAAGGTATGAAGTTGTGAATTCTTGCTTGTCATTAGGGTGCCATAAAATTGATTTGTCGACGAAAGTAACTATCTCCAAATAAAGAAACATTCATTTGAATATTTTATTTCATTCCAAACGTTTATTTTTTCAAAATGTATCTCAATCATAAAGTTCTTGAGTAGGTACCTACTCGTGTTTTCCATTTTGAAAATATTCTACACAAAAAAAACTTCTTCCTTTGAATATGAAATTTGTGGCTAACCAGAGTGATATCCATGGGCTAACATAAATAAAACATGGCGGGTTCAATGTTTTTCATACAAATTTTAAAACAATATATCAACAGTTTTACATATTTTTACTATATTTTCAGCGAAACTGGTCCAGTGATTTTGGAGAACATCGAGGACAAACAAACAAATTTATATTGATTTTTAAATATAAAGATATTTCGGATTTGAATCTAGGATATGGTAAAATTTGTTTAAATTTTGTGTTTGGTGTAGATGGCCTTTAAACAAACATAAAATGTAGGGATTGTAGGTACCTACCTGAACATCGGATAATTCGCGGTAAGAATTTTGCCACAAGCATTGTCCTCCAATTCAATAGAAATAAATGTTTAAAGGAAACGATTAGCTTTTGAGACATTGAAAGCTCAATTTGATTCAAAAGCACAATTTTCAATATAATAAAAGTGCTCGACGTAACAATAGTCGTGATGGATATAGATAAAAGCCTCAATGTCTTACCATTGACCGTTATTCCTGGCCGTATTCTCGGTGAGTGGTATTTAAATACTAGAATAGCAAACGTAGGAACCAATAAATTGTAACATCTACCTTACAGAATAACCTGGTACCATAGAACACATTTTTTAGAGACATGGAAAAACAAATAATTTGGCGTTTCATTTTCAGTTTCTATGTTACAATAATTTCAATAATTATTCATTGATTGCAATATTTGAGTTATTACAACGATATTTGAGTCTTATTGCTTACGTTTACGTCAGCTCACTTGGAAGACCACACTTAACAACAGTGATATATGAGAAGCTGCAAGTTTAATCCCATCTTTGGCTCACACGAAAGACCACACTTGACCACAGCGAATAATTTTTTTTTACACTCGGACTGATTTGGAAGACCACACTTAAACTCAGCGTCAGGTGAAAGGCTTCGAATTTCTTCCCATCTGGGTTCACTTGCAAGACCTTACTTAAATATACCGGTAGGGGAGATGCTTTAACTTTCATCTAGGCTGAGTCTGGCTTGGAAGACCACACTTTTTAACTCAGCGATTCAAGCGTCGTCTGGGCTCACTTGGAAGACCACACTTTTTAACTCAGCGATTCAAGCGTCGTCTGGGCTCACTTGGAAGACCACACTTTTTAACTCAGCGATTCAAGCGTCGTCTGGGCTCACTTGGAAGACCACACTTTTTAACTCAGCGATTCAAGCGTCGTCTGGGCTCACTTGGAAGACCACACTTTTTAACTCAGCGATTCAAGCATCGTCTGGGCTCACTTGGAAGACCACACTTAAAAACAGTGACAAGTGAGACGCTTCAAGTTTCATCCCTTCTTAAGGTTTTTGTTCCGAGACTGGCAACCATTACAGAATCATGTCGGTTATAAAAGATCTCGGGAGCTAAGATACGAATGTTCCTGAATCCGGCCCGCCGCGAATACAAAAGACATCGTTAGAGGCATTATTGGTTAAGAAAACCGAATGAACGGTGTGCCACCGTAGCTGAAAGTGAGATTATCAGAAAGAATCGTGCAGGTTCTGTTGACAAAAAATATGTTAATGCCTGTCGTAAAGTCGCAAGAATGAGCCCGATTATTCCGAACCAATTGCTGGCAAATTATCGTACTTTTGTTTTACCGATATTAGATAAATGTCTTATTTTTTGGTAACTTCGTGGAAATTTCTACAGATCGAAGATATCGTTAAATGATATTTTATTGTATTTAGGAATCAAACAATTATACGATGAATGATAATTACATTGTTAAATGAACAGAAGGTAAACTAATTAAACACCATTAATTTATCAGTTATACGAATTACACATAATATATTATAAAAAATAAATAAATTAAAAAATAAATACGAGGACGGATAAAATGAGTAATTAAAATTTTCGCATCATAAAATTCAGTCAGTTTGACTTACATATTAGTGACCGAGGGGTAGGCTGTAGCTTTTTAGGGGTTGAATATTATTATTCATCACACCATAACGTATGAAGGATAATACGCTCAATGCAAATTGCAATTAAGAATCAGAAATTAGCCAAGCAGAAACAATTTAGGAAGAACTATAAGAAATAAGAAATTTCTGGAAAAAGTACTTTTTTCAGAAATCTGGAAAACGAAAGCTTTTCAGCCTTTATGGGCTGCACGCCACTGTTATATGTCATATAGATATATGAAACTGTTTATAATCGCTTATCTTTTGATATAAATATTATACTTTAAAATAGTAAAATCAGTTAGTTTTTATCACATATTTGATCATTTTTTTTTTATTTTTATTAATATGCAGTAAATACAATAAAAAATATAATATGCCTGTGTACAAAGCTACATTATAGGTATAAGGTGTAATATTGATATTTATATTTAATGTACTTACTCATTTTTGATTGGATTGCTTTAGCAAGAAATAAATATAAAAAAAAAAAAAAAAAAATATCACCCTAATGATATATAATAAATTGTAGTTATAGTGCGAAAAACAATCTTATCAAAACGTTACTTTTTTAAAATATTCTATTCCCAAAACTTAGGAGTTTGTTAAATTAAATTTAAACATTAAATAACCAATAGTTTATCTTCTTTTTTTTTTTATAACTTATTGAAGTTTGTAAACCTCATTGTAATATTTAATCATTGAAGATGATAATATTAACACATCCCAAATGAACCACGAAACCGAAAAAACAACAGAAATTAAAAAGATTTCAGTCGCATCTGGGACTCGAACCGGGTAGGTATATCCGAGATTCTGTTCCGATTGCAATTGAGTTCGGGATGAAACTTTGCAATCATCATAATGATAGCAGCCAATAATATGGGATTTATAAAAATGGAGGATAATATTAACAAGTCTTGAACTTGAAGTATGGTATCGGTGTAAATGGCGTAAATTGAACTGGTCTCATTAGCTCAGTTGGTTAAGCTGTTACCCCGGAGAGGTAGAGGTCCTGGGTTCGAGTTCCAGATGCGACTGAAATCTTCTTAATTTCTGTTGTTTTTTCGGTTTCGTGGTTCATTAAATAGTTTAATAAATTGCTGTTAAAAAAAATACGATTTAAAAAGCATAACTCGGCCCCATCAGAATAAACAATATATTTATTAATATGACTCTACAAAGTGATTAAATAACTTAAAAAAGAATACTCATTAATATAATTACCCTTTGAAAGCTAATAACAAAAACATATTATTATTTTTAACGAGATTACTCAATTGAAGAGGAACGGCTGCGCGGTCTGTTTCATACAAAACTTTTTTTTTTTATATATTTATTTCTTGCTAAAGCAATCCCGATGAGTTTCAAAACTCATTTTAGGACGGGAGGAATTTACAATACATAAGTAGGAGATAGTACATACAATTTTACATTGACAGCAAAATATCAAAAATAGAAGTTTCACATACAGACAGAAATAATTTTATAAGGCCAAGTTAAATAGAACAACACACAAGAGAAAACATATAAGGGAACAACAAAATATACAAATATGGATTTACTGATTTTCATTTTTAAAAATCCTTAAAAAGTATTCCTTTATACCATCATTTTGGGATTTTTTATTTTTCTGGATGGTTTTGTACATATCTGGAAGCGAATTATAAAGTGTGTAGGCAATGTAGTTTAAAGATTTTATTCCATATTTTGTAGTGTGTGTTTGAGGAATGCGGATTTTATTGTTATTTCGAGTATTGTGGTTGTGGATGTCTTGATTGTAAAGTGGCTTGACGTTAGTGTGAGTTGATTGTTGAGTAATTTGTAGGATGGTGCTGGTGATTTCATACTTAGGAAGGATCGTGATTGGAAGGATACCGGAAACTGAGTAGATGTCCCTGACATGAGTGTCCCATGGAAGTCCAAAAACATTTCTGAGGGCTCGGTTTTGAACCACCTGCAGATCAGCAATCAATTTCTTCGAGGCAAAGCCCCAGATACAGCAGAGATAGGAAATGTGTGAATGTACCATGGCGTAATATACTGCAGTTAGTAACGGAATGGGTAGTAATCCTTGAAGTCTATATAGCACACCAGTTATGGGGGTAATTTTCTCCTTTACATGATTTATGTGGAGATCCCACGAGAGTTGAGAATCTACTATAAGGCCCAAATATTTTGTTGTCGTTTTCTTTTCGAGGCAGTTGTCACCAATTTTGATATCGAGGCTGGAATTTTTCTTGTTGCCGAATAGTAAATAATGCGTTTTTTTTACGTTAAGGGTCAGTTTATTTATTCTCAACCAGGTTGTGAGATGGGAAACATCGGCATTCATTTCCATTTCGAGTTCCGCTAGGTTTTTTTTGTTATAAAAAATTACAGTATCGTCCGCATAAAGTTGAAGAGTTCCTTTAATGCCCCACTTTGTTATGTCATTAACATATATTAGAAATAGCAACGGTCCAAGAATTGATCCCTGTGGCACTCCACATGTTATTTCACCCAATTCACTCATTTCTCCACCCAGTTCTACTGCCGAAAAGCGATTTGATAGGTAAGATCTGAAAAGTTCCAGAGGAGTACCAACAATACCCAAATGTTTCAGTTTTTCGATCAATACGTTATAGTCCACCGTGTCAAACGCCTTCTTTAGATCAATAAATATTGCCGCTGTAAAATCTCCATGGTCAATATGTTTCTGCAGATTTGATATGAAATCGAAAGCTGCACATTTAGTGTTAGATCGTCGTCTGAAACCGTATTGTTTTGAGGTGAGAATTTTGTTTTGTTCGAGATATTTCAATAGTCTTTCTTTGATGACACATTCAAAAATTTTGGAGATAGCTGGAAGTATAGAGATTGGACGATAATTTTGGACATTTTTTTTACATTCGTCTTTATGTATAGGAATAATTTTTGCAACTTTTAGTTTGTCTGGAAAGATACCTTTTGACAGAGAGAGATTTATTAAGAATACGAGGTCATCCACCAGTTCCTCCTTGCAGTTTTTGAGAAGGAGAGAGGTTATACCATCGGAACCAGCTGCCGCTTTAGATTTGAGGTTGGATATGATCCGTAAGATTTCTGTTTTATTTGTCCTGATCATGTTAAAAGATTGTTTTGCTTGAGGTGCCGTGTAGATGGTATTTAAATCAGTTTTTGAAGTTTTTATGACTGATGCGAGACTCTCCCCAACTGAGAGAAAATATGTGTTGAAAGCGGTTGCAATCTCCTTTGGTTCTTTTACTTCTTCGTCATTTATGACTAGCAATTTACAAGCTATTGTTGGGTTTCGGGAGCTATTTGATATAATGGAGTTAATTGTTTTCCATGTTCGTTGTGGCTTATTCATGTTTTCATTAAGCAAATTCGTATAATACTTAGTTTTAATATATCTTCTATAGTTGGTGACAGTATTACGAGCTTTATTTTTTCTGTTGTCAAAGGAATACTTCCTTGATTTCGTTTCCAAAGTTTAAATATGCTATTTCGTTTTTTAATCAGCCTATCAAGTTCTGCATCAAACCATGGAGTATTGTTAGGTCTTTTGTCTCCTATATTAGTTTTTAGTTTTGTTTTACACGAATTCATAACATTTTGGAGATAGTCAGCGAAGTTATTATAATTTTTGTTTACATCGTCAGACGAATGGGTAAATTTACAAGTTTTAAGTGTGTTATTTAATTTTTGATAATTTATTTTGTAAGCATTTGATAGGTTTCTTGCGGATCTGTTATTGGGGAGGTTTTTTAGGGAATTTTCATAATCCAATATAAGTATATTATGGTCACTAAGGGGATCATCAATATTTGAGATTTTTCCGGAACTATTTGTCCTATTTGTAATTATGTGGTCTATTAGCGAGCTGGTGTTGTTAGTTACTCTTGTGGGAAATATTGTGTTACATACATAAAAGTTATACGATTTCAAGGTGTGAATATATTTCCGTGCAATATCAGTGTCTTTTGAAATATCGATATTGAAATCTCCAATAAGTAATGTGTCTTGTTTGTTTTTATTTAATATTATTTCTAAAGAGTCAAAGAAGTCTGTTATATTTGAGTTCGGCTTACGGTAAAAAACATACAGATTTAGAGGTTTAATATTTTTTGCCGTAATCCTAATTCCTAGAAAGGTATTTTCACTGCCGCATTCTTCGATTTTTTTATTGTCGAGTGTATTATGCATGTAAATGGCGACTCCTCCTCCTCTGTCCATCTCACGGGAAGCAAAATTTCCAGAGTAGTCGGCAATATTGAAAAAAGTTTCCTCTCCTTTACGTAGCCAGGTTTCCGTGATTACGAGAATATGAACTGTTTCTGAAATGTTTTTTAGAGTTTCTTCAATTTCGTCAATTTTGTTTCTAATGCTTCTAGCATTCATGTACATAATACGCATACAGGAGCTTTTAGTGATGTATTCTTGTATATTGAAACATTTTTTTTCCTTGAAGTTGCCTTTAGCAGTGTCCCACGTAGTCTATCCTTTCTCTGAAGCGCTCATCCATCAGCTTCCAGAGTGGGCAATCTGGATTTGTTGCCCGGTGGGTTCTTGAAACTCCGGTGCAATTTGAGCACGTTGGTTCTTTCGCCTTGTTGGGACATGTGTCATATTTATGACTTTCTCCACAGTGAAAGCAAGTTATCTTCTCTGTACAAAAACGTTGGGTGTGACCAAAACCCAGGCATTGGTAGCATTGCATCACCGGTGATTGATCTTCTACTACAAGACGTTGATATCCTACGTTTACTCGTCCAGCATTTATCAAAGATTTCCAATTTTTTGGTGACGCTTCAAGGACAACGTTGCACAGTAGTTTGTTCCTATGATTTTTTTTATATTTAATTCTGAGTTTTTGTTTGAAGTCTAGTTCACATCCTTTATTTTGGGATTCTAGAGACTTCAATAGGTCTTCATCAGAAGCACCTTTAATCAGCCCTTTTATAATTAGTAGCGGTTCGAGTTGCTTACCATCAGTCACCGTTATTTGTCCCTGGAGTCCTTTGCTAAGTTCCGCTTTGAAGTTGTTTTTGTCTTGTAGTGAGGCCATTTTAAAGATTAATTTGTCGCTGTTAGTTTTTCGCATACCCGCAACACCAATACCAAGAGATCTAACATCAACATGCGTTTTTATCAGTTGGTCCAAGTAATCAGAATTTTTTCCCGGATCATCAGAGCTGATCACTACAGCATGACTCTGTTGCGTAGTTCTAGGCCTGGCTGTGACATTTGCATAAGTTATGTTATTGTGGTCCAGTTTAGCTTTGATTGCGGTGACGTTGGTGGAGAGCGATTTTATAGCTGCGATAACCGTTTCCATTGGCTTCGATGGAGAAGTACATTCCTTCACCGTAGCCTCCAGGTGATCCATAATGCCACTTACATACTTCGCAAGGGATGTCCGCTGTTCTTTGTTTAAGATATTGATAGACAGCAGGTTCTTTATTTTATCTTGAAGAGCACGAGCCTCATTTAATCGGTCAGTCCCAGTCGGAAACAAGACAGCGGTCTCTTTCAAATCCATTTTATAGAGAGCGAAACTATAATTAGTATGCTCTAGTGTCAAATAAAAGACAGAATTTTTAAACTCGAGAAATGGAGTTTGGCGAGTTACGCCTAGTTATCCTCAAACTGATTATCACAAAATGGCTTTGACCAAAGCGTAGTTAATTATATAGGCAAGTTCTGCGCCTGAAATTCAGTTCACCGCAAAAAGCTTATCACTTTCACTTAACAGTGCGCCTGCGCGGACTTTTTGTTTACGATGCTAGTTTGTGTCAATTATAGGTTATGTATGATAAATTATTTGAGAAATTGGTTATTTTAAACGGATTTGTTTCGTCGCACTTCTTTTTGATGAATAAAGTAGAACGGAATGAAGAAAGGCACTGTGTAATTCCTGTAAGTTCCTGTCACAGCACAAAACACAATTTGAGATAGTCTAGAAGTTATTCACAAAAACGACTGAAAACCGTCACACTGTGGCAGTTTCGCTTAAGAGAAGTTGGCTTATGCTACCAAGTAGGTAGAATAATACTGTAAAAACAGATTTCACTACTAATTAGGCACAGAAAAACAGTAAAAACAAAAGATATTTGACGGAGCAAAATAACCAGCTGTCACTTGACAGTGTTGTTGTATATCCTAATATATATAATAATAACTAACTTAATTTTGGATTTGAAGCCAAAATACTCACCTAAAGCTAATGATTTTTTTTACATAAAAAAAATATAGTAAATATATGTTACAGATTAATAATACGGAAGGAACTTAATTATTTTTGTTTTATATTATGAAATATGGGCCATTAAAGGAATTGATTCTTTGGGATTTTATTTAATTATTTGGAGTTTAACGGTGGCGTTGTATGAATGTGAATGAAGCAAGAAGTGTATGCCAAGATCGAGATGTTTGGCGGTCCGTCCTCTCTGCCTACCCCAGCGGGAAAACGGCGTGATGGTTAGTTAGTTAGTTAGTTAACGGTGATGTAAAAAAAAAGTTTTACCCCATCTGCTAAGAAAATATAATGAAACATAAAATAAAAAAAATGAAGAATTTTTAATATAAGCATTATGGTCGACTTAAATTAATTTAAAAACGACCAATTCACCTTGCATAATTTAAAATATCGACCCGAAAAATGTTTTTTTTTTTAATGTTTTGTTTTTATGTTTTTATTTACGTAATCATATTTAGATAGCAAATATGATGTATGAGTATATATTTTAAATACAATAAACCCGCAAATATTTTTTTAAGTTGCATCTAAAATTATGAAAACATATATTTTTTCATGGCATATACTTCATAATTTAAATAAAAAATAAATAAAATACTTCTCATCTAATTTGTGTTGTTTCACAATTAATTAATTTAAAAATAATATATAGTATATTTGCGCACGTTCCAGAGTGGAAGATACTCTCAGTATCGCCCTGGTGAAAGACCACCATTCAGGATTGAAGCGTTGCTTGAAATGGCTTTTAGCCGTGTTTGGTGACTAGATCTGAATAGCCAGGTATTTTCCCACCTTCCTCTTCCCCTTCTCCTTCCCCTCCCCAATACCTCCAGCCTCACAACATTCCCCAATTGGGAATGCCATAGTCTCATTGGCTCTAGACGGTTGGGAGCAGTTGGGACTCTTGTGCGGTATTCATATAAAAAAAAATCCGTATTACATATTTACTATACTTTTTGATGAAAAAAATAACATTAGATTTGGTGGGGGAAGGGGGGGGGGGGATTTAGGGATACAGAATTGTGTTCCAAAATATATATTTTAATCAAATGTGTGTGAAAAATAAAGTATTTTCAAAATATATAAATATCAAATCTAAGGAGATCAGTTCATCAGCTTCCAAATCGATTCTTTTTGCTAAGAACATGTGGTAAGAACATTAGAGACAATATTCAAGTTTTGTTAAAAGTTTTACATATTGAACAGTTTACACCTCATATAATGGGATTTGTTCGACGACAAAGTTAGAAATTGTGCCAGTGAAGTCGCATTTAAAAAGTAAAATACCTTAAGTAATAAACTAAAAAAACCTTATTCTCGCCTCCAAAAAACTACATAGATGTCATAACCCCCTTCCTAATAATATTACCTTTTCTAATAATAAATTTAATGAAAGAATAAAAAAATTGTCCAACTAGAAATTAACCGTCAAAGAAACGTGTTTATTGCCGAAAGGATTTAATTATAACATTCAAGATGACAAAGTTCATAAGGTCGAGATTCTTGCTGCTGACATGGATCAAACCCTCTTCAAATTTCCAGAATCTATTAAACATAAATCTTCTGAAATCATCCAAAAAAACCTTAAAAAGAAAAAGTAATCATAACTACAAAAATATCGAAAAACAAACACCTTCAGAAAAACCATGAAAGAAAATAATCTCACTCTAACCAAAGCCGATAAAGTCAACACGACAGTGATTTTAAACAAAATAGTCTATGTTAATAAAGTGGAAGATTTTTTAAATAGTGATAATTTTACAACGCTTTTAAAAGACCCTACAAAAAAGTTTCAAGAAGATGTCAAGAGGACTATTAAGAACTGATTTTGATATGCGATGAGTCTAAATGTAATTATTTAGTATTAGCTAATCCACACACACCTAAACTATATGGTTTAGCGAAAATTCATAAACGAAATTTCCCCATTAGGCCTGTGGTTCTTGCATTCTCTAGCCCCAACTATAATATATTTTCTTATTCAAATCCAATCACTTATTCAGATCACATCGTTCAATTAAAAATAGTTCGGAGTAATCAATAAAATAAAAGATTTAGACATTCCCAGGAATAGTAAATTGGTGTCTTAACGTTGTAAATCTTTTTCCTAGCATTCCCACTATTAAGGGGGAAGACTCAAATAAGGCGCTAAACGTCACTTCGCAGTATGCTAACGTAAGCAATACAACACATAATTTATCTGCAAATTCTTAACAGAAAGTTACAAAAGTGTCTAAGGTTTTCAGTGACGTAAATTCTTAAACTGTAATCTTTTATATTATATATGAAATACCTACAGTAATTTTAAGTAAAACGCTCGACAGTGCCTTCGCCGTTATGTTAACTGCACCCATTACAAACATATTTAATCAAAATCCTTCCACAATCTCAGAGTAAATAAGATCAAGAACCAAAAGCGTTTATTAAAAATAATTCAGTAAATCTAGATTTTCACTGTAATTCCCTCAAAGTTCAGGAATTTTTAAATTCAGTTTCGTCATACAAAAAACGTATGACAATTTCTGGCCCGCGCGATTGTTGATAAAACGATTGATTTCGCCGGAGTAAATCAGTTGTGAGAAGTCCTTCAGAGCGAGCGGACGTCGATTTGAAATTCGATATTTCTGTCTGTTTTATGACGAATAGCTGGGAAGAGAGGTGTTAAACTGCCACCGGAATGTAGGAATTACGTATTTTCGATTTTTTTGTTATAATCACATTTCTTTGCAACGTTCTTTAAGATGGTCCAAAAAGCGATTAATTTATTATACGGCACAATATAAAAGACCTGCGCACTGGAAAAAAACTGACAGACGTGGTACAGATCTACAAGATTAGATCTTTGCAGGCGGTCAACAGCAAAACTAATGAATGAACGAATTATTTTTAAAATCTTAACATTTTTTGTGCCCATATAATTTACAATCTTGACGACCCTGACTGCATATATAAGTATGCCGATCTGTGCCTATCAAAATCCATAGTTTTAGCGGCTATTTTGAATTTCTAGATATTCACACCGATTTGGTTAGAAAGCGGCGTAAGTCATGTTAGGGGAGTGCTGAAGTCAAATTTAATGTCAACCTGAGTAATTTCGATGGTCATTTTTAATTTTGAGTTCTCTACCGATTTGGTTCAAAATCGGAATTAAAGTGTTTGGAAGTGAACTGAAATCAAATGCGTAGAATGATAACAAAGAATGTTTTTCTTCATTTCAAATTGTAGAATCTTTATCCTACTTTAAAAAATATTAATTAACCTTCACCGAAAAATTACCCCTTAATTAATAATTTTTTAAAAAATAGCGAAGTTTGTTTTTTTTTTCTCGCTATTTTTTTTAGTGTTTAACCAATTTTGACAGTGAAGGGGTAATTTTTCGGTGAAGGTTAATTAATATTTTTTAAAGTAGGCTAAAGGTTCTACAATTTGAAATGAAGAAAAATATTCTATGTTATCATAATAACGTAGAATGTTTTTCTTTATTTAGAACACCTGTATTTCGGACGATATTAGGTCCTTGGAGATCAATTTGTTTTCAAATTGTACTATCTCTAGTCTACTTTAAAAACAATACATTAACCTTTACCGAAAAATTACTCCTTCACTGTCAAAATTGACCAAAACACTAAAAAATAGCGAAAAATAACAACTTACAAAAAATTTTAATAATTTAGAACCGCTGTATCTCGGACATTATTAAGTCGTTAGAAACGTATTTGATTTCAAATTATAGCATATTTGGTCTACTTTGCTTGGGGGAGGGGCAAGGGGAAGATAGGAGACTTTTGTGAAAATACTCCCTGTTATAGGTATTATTTACCGGCAAAATATCAGTTTTTCTTATTGCCTTCATTGACTTGGTGAATTGTATTCAAGCTTATTGTGTGCGTCTGGAGTGGGTTGTAAATCATCGTTATCTACCTATGTTATATTTATACTGCTGTTTAGTATACAATATTGAAGGGCGTTTCTAAATCCCAAAAATTATCAAAAGACAAATAATTCTTATTCCCGATTAATAAACGGGATCTTATTCACATCCTCCATCTTGGTTCCCAATTCAAATGTAATAGTAGAATTACTTAACCATTAATAAAAACCAAGCCACTAATAGAATAGCCATATAAAAAATCATCCAATTCATTTCAACCACCTTGAATCCCCTAGTGGACAATCGAAAAACGGATTCCTTGATTCAAAATCCATGAAAATAATTCCCTGTCAAAAAGCTGTGCTTATAAGTATTTCTGAGCAGTTGGTCCACGTTACCCATTTCTATAATATTTCCGAAGCTAAAAAAAAAAGATTATGCTGTGAAGAAATAAATATATAAATAGTAACAAAACAAATCT
>JAHDVE020010246.1:0-91837 GCA_022606495.2 Halesus radiatus
CTCTGGAACATGCCGCAAATATACTACAAATGATTTGAAATTAACAAATTATGAAATAACACAATTTAATCAAATAAAATTTACTTGCCCACGTCAGGATTTGAACCCGCGACCTCCTGATTCGTAGTCAAGGATCGTAACTGCTCCACCACGGAGACTGCTCTTCTATTGGCATCCCATCGCTGTGTAAAGAAGAGAAGTGGATCTGCAATATCTGCTTTAAGAATACAATAAATTTGTTTATGTCCAGTGTTTTGTAAAGAGTGGACTAAGATTTTACCAAGTAGGTTATCCGCGAAAAAGTTTAATTCTCCAAAACTAACGAAAGAATTGCTTATTTTCAAATTGTTTTTATTTTCGTACACAAAGAAATGCTCGTCAATCTATGCAACATAATTTTGTTGAGAAAATAAGATCCTTTTTGTAAATTGAAACAGATCTTAATAGATTATTTTTGATTAGAAATTGCCAGTAGTTAATATTTTTATGTTGTTATTTTTTTTAGTCGCAATGTACCTGTATGTGTTTTAGATTTAAGTATTTGGCGGTGGCGTGGTGTTCATAAAGGCTGAAAAGCTGTGCCTACCCTAAGAAAAACAACGAACCTTAAAGAGAAATATCTAAGGTACGCTCATTTATTCAGTTGGCTACAACAGTAAGTGGGAGATGCAAAGAGAAGGCAACTTTCAAACATTCAATGCGCTTTTCATACCTTAACTTGAAAACTGATACACAGCCTACCTTTGAGCATAGAGCAATGCACGCAACTGATATTTAGTCATAATCCTCATAAAACCTAAACAGATTAGGTGCGTAAAAGATGGTTACAAATGTATGCGTGCACAAGTAATTGGTAAACACAGATATATGTACCCACAAAGGGCTCGAAATATTATTAAAGTGGAAATATTTTTAAGAAATTCTTTCTTTTGTACTATACGTAGGACTACTACGGGGATAATAGGGACTGTGGGCGGGTGTGCCAAACTATTTGGAACCAATTTGAACCACTATCGGCGTGCACAAATACATTCAAACATGATTTGTCCGTACCTGGCTAAAAGTCTTTCTAAGAAATTATAATTAACCCCTGTGGTACTACATACAAACATAATATGTAGTATTATTACAAAGAAATATCACATTAAACAGCCCCCACGACACATTCCTCCGCAACCTACTACTCGTCGTAAGAACATACATTATTTAATAATATTATTGAACGCAGGTGGCATGTTGTGTGTCCGCAAGACGCTGCACGCGACGTCCGAAGTTGACGTGTGGATTTCAGTGTTCGGCTTTCAGCGCCAAGACCTCGAGGAAATGGCGTGGAAACCCTCGCCCGGTGACACGGCTCAAGCTGTTGGCGACAATCATCATCTTCATCTCATGTCCATCTCCACGCGGCTCCCCGTCCCCCCTCCGGCGGGTGGGGCGCCCCTCCCCCGCGGGGCCGGCCCGCCATTGGCCGCGCCGCCGGACACCCCTCCCCCCCGCCCGGGAGGGGGGACGGAGCCTCACTCGACCGATTCCATCAAACGCTGTCCGGTGGTCAGAGCGGCTGCACCGCGTCCTCTCTGCGTCTGCGTCTGCTTCCCGAGTCCGTTTTGTTTACGTCCGGAGATCGCCGGAGCCGGAGAACCTTACTGCACTGCTAACAAGTGTCCGCGCGGGTGTCAATACCACACTTCAACAACGCACGCGTTCAATACAACTGACAACCTCCCCCGCACGCGATTTTAACGAGTGACGTTTTTATTTCTTTTCGTATTTTTCCGCGGCGTTCCTATTTTAAAAGTGGCATTAGAGAAGAAGTGAAGAGCTGTCATTCTCACGGTACTATTTTACTTGTGCAACTCTTTGACATTCCAGAGTATTTGTGTTAAATTTTGAAATATCCAAATTGTATTATAGTTAATTCCGTAAAAAAACGCTATTGTTTTTGTTTATTGAGATAAAGTCGCTGCAGTGAATGAACCGTTTCCCAAAGTGCCCGTAACATATAATCTCGCAGACTATCTAATGGACTCGATACTGTATTTAGATGGGAAAATGTAAATGCTGATCTGTGCCCCGAAGTTCTAAGTGACGTGTGAAGAAGTCCCGGGGAATGCTCGAGAAGAAGTATCGCCCGCTATCAATACGGGACAGGAATTAATTACAGAATTAGCATCCACCGGCGAAGTCAAGAACACACGGAACAAAGCTGTGCGCCTAAACAAAGGTGTTTCGCCCATTAAAAAGTCGGAAAAAAGGTAATTTTTTGGGTTAATAATTTATAATTACAACGTACTGTCACTAGAACCGAAATTCCATGTGAATGTGAGACAAGAACAATGAGATTCCTCGTCGGTTACATCTGGTAATTACACGCCATCTCCCATCGGGTCCCAGACAGAAGAATAAAACAAATCAAGTACCACGGAAGGTTTAGAAACGATTGACTCTATGTTCGAAATGCAAATTTAATGTTCTAGTTGTTTAGAAATATTAACACCTTTCTCCGGTCCGCTGTTGCTAATGAGCTTTATTGTTTCCTTTCACATAACGTTTAATTACACCGTCAATTAAAATGGGCTTATGTTTGTTCCCCACTATTTTATTTAATGCTCTCTAATCGCTTTTAATTCTACCCCGTAAATAGTAATTACCCTCTTTAAAAATCGTCTTATTGAAAACCGCATCACCTTTACCATTTCCCTTTCCTAATACCTATTTATAAAACAGAACATAGCAATGTTTTATTGAGACATACGATAGTATTTAAATATAAAAGTAAGCAGATTAGAAACCCATCTCTAGTTAACTCAATGTTTGTATGTTAGGTAGGTACCTATAATGTTTACGATAATTATATATTTTAAAATTTAAAGCATCCTTAAATAAATAATTATTTGTCATATTCGAAACCCACATAAATCCCAATAATCGATTCGCGCCTATTCCCGCCACTTTCGTATTATTCTAATTTGTGCGAGATAATCTGCGACTCCCACGCGAGAGAATAAGAGCAGAAGTGGCTAAAATATAAATAACAAATGTAGGCAACGGGAACCTGTTCTGGCAAGAGCGATCCAGATACCCTTAGAGCTAACGCAGCCAGCCTGCCTGTACCTTCCTTACCTTACCTTACCTATACCCCATACTGCGTACTATAGCGAGTGCGCTGAACTGCCACGATTACTAATCTGACGTCATATAGACTTATGCATGTCTTCAGATTCACTAACTGCAGGATCAAATATTATGCAATAAAAAATATCTATTGCTGATTGTTTGACACTAATACTGTAATTAATTCCCAATTAGAATGACATTTCATATAAGATATAATAGTTCCTGCTAGAATACAATAGCAAATCGAAGATCCTCCTTAGTAACCGTTTTTAAAAGAGATTGCACTGTCAAGTGCATTTATTGTCCGATTGAAAACAGACCAGGAGGAAAAATCCATTATCACTTATTACGTTTTTAAATACCTACCAACAACAAATTAAAGTGACATTTGCACGCAATGTTTTTATAATTGCATAATTATCATCCTCTCAATGCATTTACCCTCCCCAATAGCTTTAATTATAAAAACAGAATCATTACGACGCTTAACAATACATATATTTGTTCGGATATCTGTTGTTTAAATACATACGAAATATACGACTATATATATATATATATATATATGTCATTGAAGTAGGCGGTGTAATATCATATATAGATTAGCTTTACCTGAGAAGAAGAAGCCCTGATTGATTCTAGCGAGGTACAGTTTTAATTTCCGAGTTATGTTTTCGGCTACGGCGACTTGATGATTGCAGGGCTTTTAGTGTTATTTAATATGTTTGAGTACTGTTATTAAACATTGCTGTGACTCATTGTTTCACACTAATGCGATGTTAATTGTTACGGTTTTCCCACGCGAACTTCCAGAACCAAAAGTACGCATCTTGTATAACTTCGATTATGGAAATCCAAAGAGACGAAACTACAGATGTGTTTCCAGAAATGATAAATAATATATGTTCCTTGTTTTATGTTTTAATATTCAGGTCAATTTTTACAAGTGGAAAAAACCTTGCTATTATTATGTTTGAAAGGTTCAAACGTTTTATGAAAATAATCCTTAACCATTCAAGAAAGTCTTCTATCAAAACACTTTGAAGTTAGAATAAAAATATCCGCTCTTATCTCTCGAAAATTTATATTTATAAATAATATGTAAATGGCAGCCTAACCTGCCGGTGCTTTTTTCTTAATATTCAGTGCGCATAGTTGTATTTCAACACATTATTTAATCATTGTAGAAAATAATATTAACATATCCTATATGAAACATGAAAACGGAAAAAACGACAGAAAATATTAAAAATTCAGTCGCATCTGTGACTCGAACCCAGGACCTGTGCCTATCCGGGGCAACCGCTAAACCAACTTAGCTAGTGAGACCAGTTCAATTTGTCATTTCCATTATTTTATTTTATTTTATTTAACTTAAAATAGTACATTATATGTATAATGGTTACATAGTAGTATATGTTCTAATATAAACATATAACGGAAGTAATCTTCCAAACAAGCCCTCTATTGATTTACTTGGCTTGACCCTAAGTGACCAGCTCAGGTATGGGGGCTCCAGTGAAGCCAGAGTAAAGTTAGCCTCTCAACAGCTAGGCCTGCAGATACTTTAATAGTACACGACTGCTGACCATGTACAAATCGCAAGTGCGGTCCGTTTGATAGATTCGTCCATCTTAACAAACGGATTGCAATCTTTGGAGCGCAGATGTCAGATAGGAATCCTTATTCTACCGGTACTTCAATGGAAGATGTTCTGAGGAACTAGCGTCATAAATCCCTTCGGAACCGGTGTTCAGTCGGGAAAGACGCGAAACGCGTGCTCAACATTTGTACATGGCTGATATGTGTCACATGAAAATGAGTCGCTTCTACGACTCGTTCTTGTATTCAACAGCTCGGCTGTGGAATTATTTGCCGGCCTCTGCGTTTCCTCCCTCCCGCAATGTGGGTCTCTTCAAGACACAGGCTTACTCCTTCCTCTCCTCTAAGAGACCCCTCACACAGAATCCCTAAAGATGAGATAGGCCCTAAGGGAAATTATTTACGTCAGCGCATCCTGTAAAAAAAAAAGTTTACAAACTACACATAAAAATAAAAATAAATTAACCCCTTTATTTTTATATATTATTATTTCGTATTTGGTCACTTCCTTCCTAAATTTGGACACACTTTCCTCTTTTATATTGGTAGATATTGGTTGGAAGATCCTCACCGCTCTGTACAGTGATGAGTTCTGTCTTATTAATTTAGATTAACAATTAAAACAAATAACCACAGCGATGCATAGCAAATTATTAAATCTGCAAGTTCGTTGTTGTACTTTATTTTGAAATAAGGATAAAACCGGAAATAAATATAATAAGTACTTATTATCATAAACAATACAATGAATGAGCTGGGCTATGCCTTTTTGGACTGCTTAATTATGTCTACTGATTACATTCTTGATAATATTGTCGAATCTATTTAGGTATTACCCTTTTCTCCCGCTTAATTATGACCTGTCACTCCGATAATATAATGACATGATCGTGAACATTTGACGTGCAATATTACACTTCTATCACCTCACATATCGTTACATATTTACTTTAATAAGGACCAACAAAGTCATCTCCGAGACAAAGAGATATATTTGATAACTTTAAAAGAAAACTGCCCCATTCTATTTGGTCATCCATACCGAGAATTTTTTAGGATCTCGGAATTAAAGTTAGTCAACTTTAAATTCAAAACTTATTGCTCAAGAGTCTCGATTGACGACTTCAATGAATTGATAACAATAATGTTTAAATTAGTGTACATTCGGTCAAAGATATCAATCATTAGAAACTTAATTTTAACAAAATACTTACTATTCATTTCGTGTTCGTACATAATCATTTTCTGACCCCATCATCTTTAAAAAAGGCTGTTTTACATTCATAACAAAACAACCCTAAATCATGCAGTCTACAGTAATATTTTCCTTAAAATACACAGGTAGATAGCAGGTGGTACTGAGATGATGCACTTCTTAACATGTCAAAAGAATCCGTTTCCACGAAGGACAATTCAACGAGAGGGATGTTTCCACTCACACATATTGGATTTTCCTTTATACCCTGAGTCACCTCACATTCTGCCGTTCACCCAGCACACGACACACAATGGCTTAATGATAATGCCTCGCGTATTCTTGTTTTTACCATTCTCTGTTACTTGTTGCTGTTCTCCGTACCTACTACATAACACTGAATAATATGACAATCCCGGATCTAGCCACTGCCTTGATTTATTTCGCCTACCTTCTGATATGGGCCTACCTCTCGTTGACTGCAAGGATACGTGCTCTATATTATTATATTATATAAAATACCTCGCTACTACTTATTTATATTGTCGTGAAAAGTTACTAGATTGGTTTTAGCTGAAATCTGCATACTTGTTTTGCGAAATGCGAAAACGGTAAATCAGTGTTTCAGATTAAATAATGAGCAACAGTCGCGAATGCAAACTTGACAGATTAACGTCAATGCGAATAATTATAGTTAATTTAATTAAATGGGTACACTATGATTCCAGTTAGATTACAAAATATTTTTTAATGGAGCTGCAAGATCTTATTCGTTTGCACACTATTGTACACTCTCAACATATATTGTTCCTACATGCGACAGTTGATAAAATAAAATACCTGACGCTGTTCTTTTTAATGATGACTTATCATATGATTCGAGATTAGTTCTAGGAAATCCAGTTCATGTATCGAATTAGAATACATGTGAACAAAATTTCTGCGTGTGTATAATTTTATTGCTGATGTGAAAAATAATAAATTCAGCGCTACTTTAATAAAATGATGACTATAAAGAAAAATGTATTTAACATCACCAAATTCGTCATCAAAATAACAAAGACATTTTAAAAATTGTCCTTTGTCTGTTAAAAGGGTATTTAAATCATTACGTATTTACAAAAGATGCTCTCAGCATCCTTAGCGAGATTCCATCGAATAATCCTATTGATGAACAAGAGATAAAATGACACCAAAATTAACCACTTCCGATATTTTATCTCCGGCAATAGTGATTTCTAATTACTTTGTAAATTTTTCTTTTTAATTTAAATAAATCCTAGACCTTTCTGTTTGTAGCATTCCCTTAGGGTCCGATCACTACAATTTGGCAGTCATTGAAATCATGACAACCTTCAGGTGCAGGTACACTGCAGTGTGTGGAGCTAGGTTTTAGCAGTTTTGGACGCATTTAATTACTTCAATTTATTAGAATAACTTATTGAAGCTTATGAACCTCCTTGTTGTATTTAATCACTGTAGAAGTTCATATTAACAAATCTCAAATGAAACAGAAAAGGATACAAAAGTACCCGTATGCGACTAATAAATTTTTATTTCTCTATCTTTTTCTGTTTTAGGTTTCATTTGAGATTTGTTAATATTATCCTCTTCATTTAATTACTGTCTATTAAATTCGAAAGTAAAATAGTTGAAATTGTACAACCATGACAATTATTTAAATTGATTTTTTTTAATAATATATATGACTTAAAGATATTTACAAAACATTACCTGCCCAGGAGTTAAAAAAAACACATACTTCTTTCTGCTGATTCAATTAGGTAACTACTCCGTACAGCCTGTGAGGCGACATTTCTACAGTAACAATTTCATCACGGATTATGGCCCAATCTTAAAAGCATTATTACAGTGCCCGTACAGGAATAGATGGTTGAATGTTAAAGTCAAAGAGATTGTATGAAAAACTTTATGATTTTTGGTTAGTTTCGAGGAAAAACTTTTAAATTTACTGTTGTATCATTTGACCCTAGGAAGAATTTATCTGTTAACTTTCAAAACCTTTTTTTCAGAAAAGGGTTCTTTTGTACCAATTATATGTTTCCAAACTTCCTTTTTTATTTTTAGTTAAAAATACGTTCCAAAAAGCTGACAGAAATTGGTAAAAGTGTCAATTCCCCCAGTTTGAGTAGCTATTGCTACGCTTGTTTGAAGTTACACAAAGTCATTCTTCGGCAACTCTCTATTCTCGAATATTTTTATAAAACAGGTAAATATATAACTATACTTCACTCTCGTGATGATGAAAACATGCCTGTCGAAGCCGAACACGAACCTGTCGCAATCTGGAATGACATTTCAAACGTCATTGCACAACTTGTGTTATGTGAAACTTCACTTTTCATCATTCATTTTTTCAATCAATCCGAAGAATTGGCAATCTAAAAAAATTGTCGTTCCTTGAATTAAGTATTCGTAAGTTTGACCATATTTCATAAACAATGTATTAATCTAGTACTAATGTATGTGAAACATAACGTCGATAGTCTGCGAGCGCGCCCCAAATATGTGTAGTTTTTTTTTTTCTTTCCGGGTGTTGATTTTCGTAGCAACCACGCACCACCCTTGCGTTCCTCGCTCTTTCGTTATTCTTAAACAGATGCAAAAATCTTAGATATTTTCGGGTTCAACCCTCGCGGCTCGCATCACTCCTTCTAATTGCACCCTCCCCTTCCCCGCCGCAGCCTCCACTCACCCACCGACACCCACCGCGACCAGCCCGACACACCCCCACAAGAGCCTACCGATACTCTACACACGATTCTTTTTTACTCGGACACCTCAATACGAACGAGAGAGACGGAAAACCAGACGGAAATTAGTATTGCGCGGGGGTAGTTTAGTTTTGTCTTTTCCCGCCGGGACGGATCAGAGGGGGACAGACGACGCGGGGCTCGCGTTTTAGCGTCGCAGCCGTCGCGGCGCTTGCGTCTTTGTCTAATCGGATTCATTAACGTCGGATCCGGGAATTATGCGTCCATTGGCAGTCCGAGGAAGGCCGACAGATGCACCGCGGCAGCCGACGAAGCCGCACGCGCCCTACGCTCGCTCAGTCAACACACTAACTTCACCTGAAAGCTTCTCCATCTGTCAAAATCATCGCCGAAAGTTTGACGTTTTGCCGGTGTTTCGCGCGCTTTTTTCTCTCAACGCACGACTTTTGAAGATTTCGCCGAAGTTTATCGGGATCTTTTTACAGAGAGATTAAAAGTTTTTTTCTTGAACATTTTATTGAAAAATCGGAAATTGGACTCATTGAATTAGTGCGGATAAAATTGTTCGCGGATGATAGAATACTTAATATTCTCATTGTTATCCGTATGTGTTACCTGCAAAGGTTTGTTGAAAAAAAAACATTTCGACATTTTAAAAGCCATAATTATCTGAAATGCCCTCAAAACAATGAACTGGTTTTAATGTGAGAAATTAACAATAAAGAAAATTGTCGGTGAATTAAATTAATTGGAAGTAAAACTGAATTCTTTTAATATTTTAATATCATGGTGACATTAATTACAAAATAAACAATCAGGTCATCAATAAAACTTTCTTAGAACAAACGGTTAACATTGTGTTAACATGTCAATTTACGAGAATTGAAAACACTTATAACGGAGGCACTTGCGCCATAAGAAAATAATCTCAATAATATAGTGACAGAACGTTATTAAGGGCAGTGTTCGCTTGTTGCAGCGTGGCATGAGCAGCAACAGTAGCAGCAGCCAACAAGATTAGACCGAGAGCCGAGCAGAAGCAGACCCTCCGCCTCTGGAGCAGCCATGGCCGCCACTGGGCAGCAGGAGCACTACAGTCTGCGCTGGAACAACCACCAGCACCACCTGCTGCGGGCCTTCGCCGCCCTGCTGAGGGCAGAGGCCCTGGTGGACGTCACCCTCGTGTGCGCCGAGGGCCGCGTGCGCGCACACAAGGTCGTGCTCAGCGCGTGCTCGCCCTTTTTCCGCCGCATCTTCTCCGAGAACCCGTGCAAGCACCCAGTCATCGTGCTTAAGGACTTCCACGGCTGGGAGGTGCAGGCCGTGGTGGACTTCATGTACCGCGGAGAGATCAGCGTGGCACAAGAGCAGTTGAAGATGATAATAAAGGCGGGGGCCGCGCTGCAAGTGCGCGGGCTCGTCGAGCAGGAGGGCCGCGAGCAGAGTCCCGAAGGCGCTCCCTCCCCCGAGCCCCCGCTCTCTGAAAATTTAGAAGAAGTTTGTCCCGTATCGCCGGTGCCCGTTGGCTCCCCGGTGGAGGCGTGTTGTTCCCCGCTGCCGCGCCGCAAGCAGGCTCGTCCGAGGCGCCGTTCCGGAGAAGGACCCCAGGACCTGTCTCTGGGTGGGCCCCGCAGGAGCCCCTCGGCCGGTCTGCGCGAGGCCAGGCGCCCCAAGCTGGAGAGCGAGGACCTGCGCCACAGCCCCGAGGCCCCGGCGCCTCCACCCCCGCCTCGTCTGCCGCCCCCGGAACCCATGCCCTACCCTCCAGCACCCTCCGTATCTGCCATGGCTCTAACACCACCCCACAGTAAGTACCCTTCACATTATTTAAAATTTTGCTGTAGTTATTTCAAAAGATATTTCTTCTGCGGAGTTGATACTTAGTTCAAAATATTAATGGTATGTGTATTGTCACTTCAAAAGTATAAAGTAGTATATTTAACCATCTGAATTTATGTTAATATCTATGAAATTAGTACACAATTTATTATGTTTTCAAAAAAATACAATTTTTCTCGACATACCTACCCAAGTATGGTAGGTATTATTCTAATAGGTATAATGTGAAAGGGTTTAGATCCCTATAATTTTAATTGTTAATAACTACTGAAGTCTTCGCTCTTTATAATAATTCTAGTGGAAGTTCGCTTTCGTTTATTTACCTCATTATAGGAATTGGTGTAATCAAATGAAATAAACCTATAACTACTCTTCAATATCCTTGGAACTTAAAATACACCATCATTTTTCCTGTCGTGATAGGTCGCAACATATAATAATTGCTTGAATCAAGATGCAGATTAAATTCCGAACATTCCCACCTTTTTACTCACATATATAAAAATAATTTGATACTCTAATGGGTGGAGCATAAAACGCTAAATACGTGTGTTGTAGCAACTATCTTACACGTACTAATGAATCAAACATTTCTTAATTTAAAGTAAAAGCTCATCTGGGCGGCTCGTTTTCAATTAACTTTAATTTAACTATCATGCCTGTGTGAATTAATACCAAAACCATATATTTATTTTATGGGGCAATTCAATTGTTCCGAGTGAGTTCAATTATTGCTTGTGCGAAGACTTTCTTATTTTTAAATCGAACACTTCATATATTCTGTAAAATGATCGTTTACTACATACGAACGTTTAGTATGGCTACATTATTTATTGTGATCAAAAATATTTAACGGATTAATTAATCATTTTACTAATCGGAAAGTGATTAATTATTAAAACAACATTTAATTAATACGCCTTCTGAGGGTGTTCAGCGGATACTACTTGTTCTCGGGAGACCAAAAAAATTTCAAGAAGGGGTGAATTTTTGGTAAGTACGATTTATGAGTTGAGATTACTTCAGTCGCTAGCCAATGTGATATACGTAGTTATGATACTTAAATGCCTAGAGGTAATGTTTATAATAATTATTCTAATCGATACTTGTGATTCATCGATTGATTGCTTTATGGTGCAATTATTATTTTAATTTTCTAAAAAAACTGTGCGCAGTCGACCTTCCGCCATTTGTTAAAATCATTGAACCATCAAAGTCAAACACAACAATCCTTGGATACTAGCTCTAAAAAAACATACTTGTTTTTATCTATTGTTAACGCATTGGTTTGATCTTCAGATAAATATCGGTATTATTTTGTGTCGTGTTTTTTGTAGTTTGTGTTCTCAACCTCACACAAGACTTGGTATTAGAATGTGAGTGTCAGTAAATATGATTGCATTCGTCATCCATATTAAAACCCCCTCCCCCAGATGCATTGTTAAATACTTAATATTGGATAATTAATACAAGGGGTAGGGAAATTATTACCCAATACTTGAATACAAATTCCAATTATTAACCTTTCAAACGAAACATACTTTGTGAAATAGTTTGCCGAGTAAGTTTCCGAATGTAACAAGTTTGCACACTGCTCATTGTCTTTATATTTATTGGATCCCCTTTCGAATCGTACAAGAACATAGGCGCGCTGTCGCCATATATTTTATTAAGAATATTTTTTTCACAGTACAATAGTAGCCAGGTGTAATAAACAACCTTAATATTGCAGATCTGAGCGTCTCCCCAGCATCTTAATTGCGTAACCTACGAACTTTTAAGAGCTGAATCGCTCTCACGATCCAAATATAAAATTCGACTATGAACACATGATGGCGAACAACGGCCGAATTAGCTCGTCAGAAGACTCTGCATACACGTTTTAATTAAAATAATAACAAATAGCGTGT
Source organism: Halesus radiatus (assembly GCA_022606495.2). Classification (NCBI taxonomy): domain Eukaryota; kingdom Metazoa; phylum Arthropoda; class Insecta; order Trichoptera; family Limnephilidae; genus Halesus; species Halesus radiatus. The sequence continues at coordinate 12,399 of JAHDVE020010246.1, forward strand.
ACGTGTACATTGTATACCTAGACTCGTATGCGTTGGAACAGAAATACACAATGTTGTCGAGTGCCCATTCTCCGAGCTTTGCCCGCCCGACTACTTTCAGATTCCCAAATTGGGATTTTTATTCATGTGTGATTTGATTACTATCTCCTATCGTGATTATCTTTTCTTTGTTAGAAAACAAACCAAGACTCGCTTAGCTCTGCTAATGATGGCCTAAGACTCGAGACATAAAGAAATCTGGGTGTCCGAACCATTATTTATGGGAACGGAAAGACTCCGCGGATTGGGACTGTGGACTTAAATGTGCCTTTAATGTGTTGACGTCACTACTACTAGATACTAAAATTGAATGCAGAATGAGAAAAATAATAATAAAATGTTATTGTTCAATAAAATTCTAATATACCATCGCAAAAGTTTATTAACATAATAATAGTCGATTAAATTTTCATAATACTACACGCCTTTCGAAAAGTATTGGTGGTAAATACCCAGTACAGTTAACGTTATATTATGTACATAATATTACAAATGGCATTCAACGTCAACAAAATATTCCATTATCTTCCACCGACCCAGTAGGCTCTACTCTGGTGCTCGTAATCGAGAATACTTCGCTTTTTCTATAAGTAGAAAGAACATATTTTACACACTCCCCCGAAATCCGGTGAGGTGAATTCATTTAAACTTATATAATATATTTATTCATTTGAACTCTTTAACCCCCACTCATCGTGTTTTCAGGGCAGCCCGCAAATGACGATGTTTAATTATGCATCCCGCGGCTAAACAATATAATGGTAGTTATTATTTTCACTCAGATACGAATATATGTCATGTGAAAAAATCGGAGAGCGTTTAAAATAAACAATTTAAATATCCAAATGAATTTTTCACGTAGAAGATTTTCACACCCATCGTTGGCGATATGGATGAAAGAAATTAGACAATATCATTAATAAACAATTACGGAGAACATTTTTTTACGTGGATATATTGATAAAGGCACACGCTAAAAGAATAATATCATGAATCTACATAATTTTATTCCGGATTACTGAGTGTAATGCGATTAGGGTACCAGGCGCGCAGAAGGGCGCAGGAGAAAAAGTGTATATAGTTCTTTATACATACGTGTATCCGCTCCAGGCCTAAATGCCGGCGGTAGCAATAGTAACAATTAGTACTGTGCGTGGCATAATACATAATCGCAAGCTCGGAAGTGTTCCGGCTATCAGCGCGCTGCCGGCGAACCTGTTTGATGAGCTTTTTTTATTGGCGTATTAAAAGCCTTGGCTTAATTCGCGGAGTCGAATAAATTCGTGTTAAAATGTTTTTTTCCCGTGGAAAGACACTGACGATGGTTCAGATATTTTAAATTATTTTTTACTTGTAATTATTGTCAGACAAAACGTACATTATATGTATTTATTACAATTGCATATTCATAGTTAATATTGCAGTAGGTATGAAAACCATTTTTTTAAACTCAGTTTAATGCAAGTTTCAAAGCATTGTGACGCGGATCTAATCGTCGTAAAAGAAATTAAACATAACTAGAAAAGAATGAATGGGTTGCTAAAAGTATTTATTCCAAATAACAACAAATAACCATAAATCACAGGTACGAAAACCAAGGAAAAGTTAAATGGAGCAAGAAAATGTATCGGTCTTTATTTGTATTTATTGAAGAATACGTTAAATTTAGAAAAACTTCCGGGAAACGAAAAAAGCTTTCTTGTTGGGTAATTAAAATTTCAGCTGAACGTACTTATTTACAGTGTATTTATCTCTCTTATCCACTTTATTTGAGTACAAGTCAACTAGTTTTACGCATAGGTATAAACAAATTAACACATATTTATCAACAATCCTTCTCCCATTTTATAAGGTCTACCAAGCTTGACATTATAATACCGAGACCTAGCAGCCATCAAATGCATAGATTATTACCACGACATGGAAATCGTCACGTGGTTTAAATATGAACACCGTAAGTTTTTCCACTTTTAAATAAGTGGGTTGATTTTGGGAAAGCTCCCCAAGCTACGTGTAGGTATATACCAACATAACACGTATTGATAACGGCATGTCAGCACATACCGTCTTCCTACTCTCTCCCGCGGGGATGTGGGACTCCCCTCTCGCTCACCTTAACTCCTGCCCCAAGACGTAACGTATTGCCGAAATGTTACGGAGATCCCCCCAACAACCACATTTGGTGGGCCTGAGACGGAACATTGTAGAATGTGTGTAGCCACATAGACAGAGCGTGAAGTAAGCATGTATGGCTTGAGGGAAAAACGATGATGTTCGGGAATGTGTGAATAAAACAAACAAATTACAGACATTTGGGCTCCTAAGGATTTTGATAACAAGCAAGCGTGCTTACATTATTATTTAACGGTAAAATCTTATTAATTCTGTTATTTCTAATATCAAGCAAAACGTACCTTATGTATAAAATCACATTAAAATTGTCAGAAACCGTACTTTTTAATAAAGGAGAATAATTTGAATTACCTACATCTCAACTTAAAAACAGGCTACATGTACGAATTCTACCTATTCATCAAAAACGATTTCTCTAAATCAGCGAATCCGACGGAAGGGAATATGTCGGAGAATTCTTCTCCGGTTTATAGTGTACAGTTGCATTTTATGAGACTCTTATTATTCCTGAAGAGATCAAATGTCTACAATAAAAAAATGTTGTAAATTATAAAGATTTACGATAAATTTTAAAAAATAAACAGCGCCTTATTAAATATCACTGATCCCGTTACAATATTACGAACTCGTGGTTTTTTCTTGGCCGAAACTTCGAGGAATCTGAATTTTTAAACGATTTCGCTCAAGTCTCCTCCATTGTTATTTATTCGACCTTTTCGGGATTAAGTACCCAACTATCAAAGTACTTGTCTTGGTACATCCCGCGTCTCTTGGTAATTGAATTTAATCGTATTTTATTCGCCTGTTGATAAAAATGTTCACTTTCACAACTTTTTTTTTTAAATATCTGAACCTGAATAACAGCAACATATGGGACACTTATAAGTTATACTGGATCATTTTTGACGGGTCTCGCGGAGGACGCCTTGATAACAGCGCCTTTGAGGTGATTTTTCACAAAAACGGCGCTATACAAATCATCCAATTATTATTATTATTAATATAAATGTGTTAAATATAGGCAACTACATTCTAATAAAAGGCTTATATTAGTTGTCGAACTGCATATAGTAGGTACCATATACCAATATCATATATACCCATAATGGCTGAAAAGCTCTGCCTACCTTTCTCTTTCCAGATTTTAGAAAAAAACTACCAGAAATTTCTTATTTTATAATCGTTCTCGCGCAAGAAAATGTTCCTACTTTTAAATTAAAATTAAATTTTCTAATATTTAGTTCTAATTTGCCTTGAGCGCCTTATTCTTCGTGCTTTGTTTTATGCTGTGATGAATAATAATAATCAACGCCTAAAAAACTACAACCTACCCTTTGGCAAGGAGCAATGCACGCCACTGATGTATACTATAAGTTAACATTTAACACAATTTATAAAAGAAAGGCAAACGCATTATGAATACCGTGCCAATATTTTAAGTATCCCCACACTCAGTGGCGGCTAAGATTGAAAAATACGACGTTATTGATGTTGTTGAAGCCGACAATAATGAAGATTTAGATGATAGGTGGGGCACTCACTCAAAAGCCATGAGCCGCCACTGCCCACACTCATCATGAAAAGAGAGAACTATTGCGTATATTGTGGTAGAGGACAAGTGAACGATTGATAATCCGACGTATTTGCGAAGTCGGCCACTAACCGGTCCTCAATTACTAGTTTCCCTTATGAGTGCTAACCCCACGCTTTGCTTATTACTACTAGGCAGATGATGAACATAAAAGGTTGTTGTCAATATTTAAAAGCATCGCTTAAAAACAATGTTTAATCTATTTTACACCATTCCAATATTGTATCAAATACGCTTTCCACGACTTTAACTTTACTCTGAATCCTGAAAGGTATGTTATCAAATTACCTCTATTTGTTTGATCATTAACTAACCCCATTCAACCTTGACGAGTGTAAACACCGACTTAACAACTAACAACGCAACGCATCCCCTTAAGTTACCTCCATAGGGAAGTGCGCCAAACTTCCTATGAATGGATGAGTAACTTTACTCAACAGTTGCAGCGAACATACACCCCCTCCACGTGACTCAACAACCCAAAACACATTGCGTACAAATCACGTGAACGTGTAGGAAGACCACATCCACTTTTGAAGCTGCATTTTCAAGGGGTGTTTCGTTTTTACCTTTTTCCCAAGTGCCGCAAACTGCTGTCCATTGAGGCCTGAAAGTATCACATATGAGGTGATTGTGTGACGCATGCGTGGATGCACTGAGAAAACGTGTTTTCCACGTGGATTTCCGCCACGTGTTTGCTCACACCGTCATATTGTCATTCATACCTACCCACGTGTAGAATCTTCAAAGGTTTTTACTTATGGTTAGTACCGACTTTATTTCATTGATTTATTATTTTTAAGTCTTACTTCTTAACAGCATTTATTTTATGTGGATAATTACATTATAATAATCTGACAATAATACCAGTTAATTGTATAGTGAACAAATGCGTCGAGTTCCCACCAAGCAACATTTTCCACTTGTAATGATGAAAGCAGGAAGGATTCAAATATTGACAAGTTATTCGTCGTAACCCGTTTGTCTTTCTTTTTAAGAAAAAAATAGTACTAACCACTCATCACGCAGTTTCCCCCCAAGGGTAGGCAAAGAGGACGGACCCCTCCGATCTTAGCACACATTTCTTGCTCCATTCACATTCATACAACGTCTTATAACGTCTCATACATTCTCTTCTGTTATTCCTACTTCTGACATGGCCCCTCTCAAGTATTTGATTCACTTGATCGTGCCATATCTTCTTCGGACGTTCCCGGCTTCTTCTATTCACATTCGCGTCATATATTCTCCTTACACTATTTTCTTCGTTCGTTCGCTCTACATACCCAAACCATCTAAGCGTCCAACCATCTACAGTCCCTCGTATCTAGGATGAACGAAGTATGTATGAAGAATGTGCTATTGATGGGTGTAAGTAAGTATAAAGTCAGGTGTTTGAAGGAGGGGGGTACGAAAACAGTGTACAATATAGTTGTGAATGGTGAGTACTTGGAGCACGTCGATGAGTTTTGTGTATTTGGGAAGTATGTTTACCAGAGATGGAAAAGCTTATAGGAATTTTGAAATAAGGTTCAATTCATGAATCTCCATTAACCGAGTACTGAACGCGGATGGCAGTAACAAGAATAGTAGATAACAAGATATTCAGAAATACCTGAGAATTATAATTTTGTCATAAAACCACAGGTAATTGATTAAATTAAAGCAATACACAAATTTGTAATTTCTCCTATGTCAGTAATCTGTTGGTACCTAGTCAGTATAATAAATAAATAATTAATATAAATTACGATTAAGTGTGATGTTTAGTTTTTCCAACGTTTTGTAATAACTTATTCGTTCTGGAATAAATACCAGCTAATAAATCTATCTGAAAGTTCTGCTCAAGTTAAACTATCCTTAAGCTGGGGTTATTCCACACATATGACGCAGCTTTCCCCTGGCAAGATACGTAAAGTAAACTAAAGCTATCTGAACAACTTAAGTCAACCAACGAGGAGCTTTAATCTGTTAAGTTGTCTGCAAGAATTGAACCACAAACATTTGTCGTGTAAGTTTAGAGAGAAAATCATTTTCAACGCGCAACTTTCAAACGTATCATTATATAAAGCGACTTTAAAAATAATAATTTCCAAAGAGGTTGGAACTCTTGATAGTATTATCCTGAATTGGTGGTATTAACTAGGCCTTCTTTCAGCACTAGATTTACATCGGCTGATATGGTGATAGCTTTAATTCAATAAATTGTCATATTTTTTATTTACATTTTACAAAAGAAAAAATACAATATAAAAAGTGTATAGTTTGTCTAACGGGAGCTTGTTATTCAAAACTCGGAATTTACAGTTAGGTTACATATATAAAATATAAACATGTGTAACAAACTTAAAAAAAACATTTCTAAAGAATCTTATTCAAAAATATTTTTACAAAAATTTATAAAATAAACGAAACCAATAAATCATTCATAAAATATGTCCTTATTGCCTAATGCAAATAGCTTCTTTCAGTCAACCACGTTTTCAATATAATATTAATGGTTTAGTTTTAATACTTTTTTTATTTGAGCGGGTAACATATTTAAACAGCTAGGAATCATGTGATCTAAAGTTATTTGTACTTGTTAATACTACACCATACCATAACAATCAATGTTTAATAACATACTAATATTTTTTATCATTTAAATGGGTGTTTTCGGAACAGATTTCTTTATTTTTCTAGTATATGGGTATTTCCCAAATGTGGGCAGTTTTTTTCCTAAACGGGTTTGATATTTTTTATTTATTTAGACGTATGTCGTTTGATTTCAAGTAAGTTTTTTTTTATCTGTATTCAGAGTGCAACCTTATATAAAGAAAAACAACAAGCGATATTTTATTTAGACCGGGAATAATGTTTCGTGGTAAAACTATGAAGTTTTATCAACTCTAGATGGCAGTGGCGTGCAGTCCATATAGGTTAGAAAGCTGTGCAACCCCGAGAAGGAAAAAAACTTTAACAAATGCTTTTCCAAAAATTTGGGATGTTTTAATGTCACATTCGTTCTGCATTGATAGATTGTTTTTATTTGACAAATATCTATTCCTATACATTTTATTTAAAACCCACATTATAGCAAAACATTTAATTTCCTCGATCTAGAGTTTTTGGGGGAATCGTGATGCAATAATAATAATAATAATAATAATTGGATGATTTGTATATGACACACGTACGCGTGCTGCTTGCACTAAAGGATGTGAAATTGTAAGACTGCACTGCTAGTAATTTTTTCACAACGATAAAATGTTCATTTTGAAATTAAAGACCTAATGTTATCCCTACATTAAAGGTATTTTAATGTAGGGATAACATTTTTCATAAATTGTCGTTTTTTTTAAGTTTCCCACACAACGTTAGGTTAGAGGCTAACATCTGTAGATGAAAATTAATACCTATTATCTCTAATTAGTTAATAATGATAATAATAATTTGCGTACGCATTATTAACTTTTTGTTTTTTCTTTCATTTTATCAATTGATTGTGTTTTGTGAGTATTTCACCCTACAACCCAATACACTGTCGGTAGTTGTGTGCCGTCACTAAAGGCTGAAAAGCTGTACTTACCCTGAGAAAAACGAACCAACCAAAAGAAAATGTTTAAAAGGCGACAAATTTCTGATTATCGTATATTCTCTCCATGAATTTGGTGTGGAACTTATACGCTGATTTATTCAGTTGGCAATAAAAATCATCAGATGATAATAAAATAGCTGTTTTCAAATATTCAATGTAAAACTGCTAAAAGCGTACATTTGGTCATAGAGCAATATACGCCACTGGCCGTATTGTTTCAACTTCGTATATATATGACGGCCTCCATGGTCGAGGGGTAAGGCACTCGACTAGGCATCCGAAGGTCGCGGGTTCAAATCCCGCAGAAATTTTTAATAAATTTAATTTGTGAATTCTTGTTTATCATCAGGGTTCCATAATTGATTTGACAGCGAAAGTAACTATCTCCAAATAAAGAAACATTCACTTGAATACTTTATTTCATTCCAAACGTTTATTTTTACAAAATATGTCTAAATTATAAAGTTCTTAAAGTTCTTAAGTAGGTACTCGTGTTTTCCATTTTGAAAATATTCTACCCAAAAAAGCCTTATTTTTTAAATATGTAATCTATAGCTAACCAGAGTGTTATATCTATGGGCTAACCTAAATAAAACATGACGGGTTCAATGTTTTTCATACTAATTTTAAAACGTTATAGCAACAGTTTTACATATTGGATTTCATTCAAACTACTTTCAAAACCATTCCGGCACTAATAAAAACAAACTGCTATTTTCAGCGAAACCGGTCAAGTAATTATCGAGAAACTCGAGGGCAAACAAACAAACTTACATTGATTTTTATATACTCTTATAAGATTTTAAATTCAATTATGAGGAATAAAAAAATATCGTCAACTATAGCTCTTTGTGATAAGTTTATAAATGATTTAATATAGATATATATGTACGTTTTTTTAAATACAAATAATAATAATGTTACATTTAGTTTATATTTATAGACCACACACATACAGGCAACGCTTATTTGGGTTCCCATTACTTTTCATTTATTATTTAAATTATTATATGTAATATACATGTGTGTAAAAACATTACGTATATTTTGTATGCTACTTTTGGAATGAAGATAACTTCAAATATGATTTTACTCACTCTTCAGGACCCGGGGATCATAAAATATTACTTAACAACGACTTTACTTTCGTTAACTTTCAAAAGGTTTTCAATCTGCCGATTCAAGGGTGATAGGGGCCTGTAATTATATTGCTGAACGCCTGATCGAAATCAGAAAACCAGATTTTTTTCCAAAACCTTTAAGATATTAACTTGATTTTTTGTTGTTACAGTGTTCGGTTTAGACTCGGGTCTCGGTCTGTTCCCGCCCGGCCTGGATCCCGGCAAGCTGTACAGCCCGCTCATGGACATGCCGGACCCGCGCGCGCCCCAGCACGACCCCCACATGTTCAGCAGCGTTAAGAAAAAGTGTAAGTCTGGTCACCTTCTTCCTATCAATTCTTCCCCAAGCAACCGACGGAGGATGAAATTGCTGACCGGAATTAGATTGCAATATTATCATAGTTATGTATTGTTATTTATGTTCGTCGCACATCATGAGCTTATATAATGATCCTTTCCCTTTTCTGTTCAGGGCGCCCAAAGGGCCAGCACAGCGCCCCCCGCGGCGGACCTCCGCGCTCCTGGACCAATGCCGAACTGACCGAGGCTCTGCAACACGTATGGAATAAGAAAATGACAACCAGCCAAGCATCCCGGATATTCGGCATACCCTACAACTCTCTCCTAATGTACGTCAGGGGCAAGTACGGCAAGAGCCTCAAGCTCGAGCAACTCCGCAAAGACTGCATCGGGGGTCCTCTCGACATGCTCAGTATGGGCTCCGGAAACAATAACAACAACACCCCGAAACACCACGTCAAGGATGAACAGAACATGAACTCGCTGAACCAGAGGCCGGCCAGCTCCGAGCCCGACCTCATGTCCAGCCCCATGTTCAACCCCTTCTCGCAAGGCTTCTACCCAGAGTTCCCGCCCGGCTTCCCCATGCCGCTCAACATGCTGCATCTCCTCCCGCACAACGAGAAGTCCCGCGACCTCTACGGACAGTCCATGCCGCTTGCGCTGGATGTGCTGGCGGGCAAGGAGGACGACTGCAAGAGCGACAGGTCCAAGGAGAACTCCGCGGACGAGGACACGGACCACATGTTCAGACCGCCGCTGCTCTCCAGGGACGAGCGGAGAGAAATACTGCAGCAGAACGGCCAAGACTAGGAACACAACACTACGAGTAACAACCGACCCCTCTGCGTCCTGTGATATAGCCGAGAAACGAACCAAAGTGTACAGAGACGTTAAATTGTTCCCTGATAGATGTCGTTAATTTATTTTATCCTTTAGGTGTGAGATAAGAGCGACGATGACAAAAGTAAGAAGAAATTGATCTCATGCTTGTTGTGAAAGGTGTGGATTCGAATGTAAAGTAAATAGGATATATTAGCATTTTGTAAGTATCTTATTCGAGTAAGGAAATAACGCTGAATCGTATTATACCGTGTTCAATCGACGCGTGAATAAAAACTAGTTAATATTACGTCGGTGAAAACTGTAACATTTTAAATGTTAACGAGCGCAAATTTTACTGCCGTTGATTTCAGTTCCTTTTTTTTATTTTATCCAATTTATGTATGTAAGTGAATTGAGAATAATGTGAGTTAATACATGGCACTGACATTTATTTCTTTAGATATTTTAATGTGATATATTTTTATTAGGTAGAACATTATAACTTATTAGATACAAAATATTATGATCACGTAGATATATTATATGTCGTTGATATGATCAACCGAGTGCAATAAATGTTTTCCTTTAATGTGTTGGTGAGTTTCGCCTGCGGATGGAACTTGCGTAGCAGAGAGCTGGCGTGAGAGAGAAGTGTAAATGCGGAAAGGGAACGCTCCCGACGTTCCTTTATCAGTTTCCTGAAAACTAATGAAGGATCCCCCACTAAAAGATGCGATATACTCGTACCTAGTGGACTTTATTCCGTATTCCGGGAGATTTGGGCCGAGAAATCACTGTGTTTTGTTTGAATGATATTATTTAAATGTGTAAGATAACCATCGTTAATATTAGATGTTTAAAATGTGTACAGAATGCAGGGAATATAAATGTTTGACCTCTCTCTTATAATATGTTTCGTGCACCGGAGTTAACTGTTTTGAAATAGGCCGTGTTATTTACGCGAATTGTGTAATAATGATTTGGTTGATTGATCAGCGATTAAGTTTTAAATACATCGTTATAATAATACATTATATAATATCTACACATTAGGTTCTAAACGTAGGATGTAAAAATACTCGATTCAAAACCATCTTGCACACAATGTTCAAATTTCCATGAGCTTTTTTTCTATGTAATGAAGTAAATCCATATAATATTATAAGTTATAAATAATAAACCTTATCGTAAATTGTAACTAAATGGTGACTATAGAATGCTAACTGGCATTTCTTATTATTTATAAAAATATATCGTAATCAAAGAGAAACAAACCTCACGAAAATATTATTACTTTCTTACCGTTGGATAAACTAAGAATATAAATGAGATTTTGTCATAGTAAAACTTACATAAATTTCAACAATAAAAAAGACTGATATGTTATTTATCTATATATATTTTTATATATCTTGCAGGCAGCAAACTTTAACACAGTTCCATGTTATATATACTGACAATATAACAATAGTGTCCTACCTTAGTAGCAAGTTCAACTTATTTTACTGCCTTTGTTTACACACCCGCACCACGTTGTGTGTCTGATAAGTCACACATTTCAGTTCGACAAGTTTTAGGCGTTTCCCTCTGTAAAGTTTGCTTCCATTCAATTTTCATCAACAGGATTTAAACAAACAACAATCGATTAAGTAAGAATTGTTACATAGGCTTCACTTTATTAGTGATACACACATGGTTGTGATGAAGTTTCATATTTTCGTGACTTTATTTTATGCATTAAATAATAGGCTTCTCACTTCCTTCTTAGAACGGGGCATTTCTGTTATAAAATACACTATAATCAAATTTAAACAATTATATTTCATTACTTTGTAATGAACACACACTCTTCTAAAGCATTGTCTAATTCTTCTATGAACACCACAAGTATGATTTTCGAATATCCAGACGGTCTAGGAACTTTGGTATTTAATTGAGTAAAAAAAAAATGCAGGAGTATCTGCCAAATAAAAATTGTATTGTAAATGTGTTGAATATTGTAAAAATTGGTATTGCTAAACTTAGATAAATTTCTCTCCACATAATGTTACAAAATAATCAATTGTTAAGAAGATATAGGATGTATACGGTTTTTGAATATTTAGGTGTACAAACATTAGTCAAAAATACTTATCGATATTGTACTCTTTTCAAAATTCAAATTAAAATGTTTACCTTGATTTTCTCATTAAAACCCTTTGTTTTCTTATTTTCCAAAGAAATTAGTACATTTGTATTTGAATCATTTCCATGGATTCAATTTATAATAGAATCAATTTATCAGGGTAACATTAATATAATAGTTACATATTTTATATAATTATTAAAATTATAAAATATATCTATATTATGTATATTTTGCGCAACGTATTAATTAATATCCAACAGATCCACGTGATTTAATTCTACTACAATGATAAGTAACTTTCTTACTTCTCAAACTGTACTTGATTTTCTTTGTGTTTCTAAGACACCTGTTTAAATTAACAGTCGAGTTTTCAAATCAAATAAATCCTAATAAATGGATGACCCTTTGATTTTAATGTTCTTCTCTTTCCTTATAAAAATCCACAAAAATGTGCTTAGTCCACCGATCTGAAACGGTATGATGGTTACAGTTGATATTTTACTTTCAAAGTTTGTTACCATTTTTGTATTTTAACAATTTTATTACACGTAGTTTAATAATTGAACTGATTTCTATGTTTATTTTACAACAAGTTATCTGTAAGCTTAAGACTATTTAAAAACAAATTTTCGTGAGAAATATTAAATGATCGACAAGAAAGATCAAAAATCACTTCTTCTCTTTCGATCGACAATTATTTTTGTTTAAGTTTTTTTTTTTAAATTATGATTACCAATTATTGTTTTGTCTTGAAAAAGATATATTTAAAATTAGTTAAAAAGACATTCCCTATCAGTATTATCGTTATGTTTTAGTTGATGGCTACCTACCTAAAAATTTATCTCCCAAATTACCAGAAACATTCCACACTAAGCGAGATCCCGACATCAAAATATCTCAGTAGGTAAAGATGTGCTTAAATGGTAGCATGACATTTGAATTGTTCCTTTATTATAATTTAATTTAAATTTAATTTAATTTAAATACGTTCACAATAATTTATTATAGAGGAATGTTTATTTAAAATTAATACATTATTTCAACACAAACCCATAAAATATGGGAGAAAATAATATATTAAAACACACGCAATTATGTTTAAGGGCTTTGTAAATTAAATATATTATAAATTTAGTATATTATATTGTAATATGGAATAAAATTATTTAAAAAAAAAATATGTTTAGTATATTATGAATTTTTGGAGATAAATGTAGAGACATCATTTTTGGAATTGCCGAATATTGAGTTGTCAGTTGGATGATTAAATGAATTGATGTAAAAAATATCTATTTCTTCTTTTTAATCTAAACTCCTGTACCCTACACTATACTTGAGATACTTATATGATAGTTATAACTAACTAGATTACAAATAATAAAGTAAGTGATCGAAGAGGTACACACAAGAAATCTTCAGTAACTTACAATAAGTGGTACGCGGGATGCCATGAGCATCTCTTCTCTTTCGATCATGCGTTCGCTTTAAAAAATATATATTATTAAAATGTTTTTTTTAAGGTGGAAAAGGTTGAAAAATAGAAATAACTGTTTTAGAAATGTCACCTGTGGGAGAGTCACCGCAAAAATATTATTCCCTCAAGAAATATTATTAAAACAAAATTATAAAAACTTAATATAATATTCAAGTTATACACTTTTCCTAAAATAAATCAAACCCCGGTACGCAGTAGATTTCTCGAAGCCCTTATGTTAGTAGTCGAAGCCATTCGAAAGAAAATGAAAGCTGTTTTCAGTGTGATACCATCTATGTATCTTCGTCAGAAACTCTTCGCTCGTTTTTATTTCCGTAGGTTATGTCCTTCGGGAGTCTGACAGTTTCCACGGAAATAGATAGATGGCAATGACACTTTGGAAACAACGTTGTTAAAACTACTGGGAAAGAAAATGAATCGCCTAGATATTTTTTAAACAGATGGCACTTGTCCGTGTTACGGTGATTTCCTTTAAAAAAAATAATATTATTTCACTTGTTCTTCTCGTGGTATTTTGAAAACATTGTTAAAAATATTGTTCTATTATAAAAAATAAATAAACTTATTCGAAAAAAACGATTTTAGTTTCCAAAGCGACATCGATTCCTTAATATTATTTTTTCTTTAGACTTCATACCCAAAAAAAATTAAAATTTCGTTCTATTTTTGTGTAAAAAAGTGTGACATCCTCGTTCATTAATATTTTCGCACAATAAAAGATTACATGCATTAACGACATCTTTCGGGGAATAATTAAACCTATCCGTGTACTTAGGATCGTTTCTTCGCTATATCTCAAAGAGACTGGTTGGTTTTCCCGTTCTATTTCAAAAGCATATCTCATAAAGTATTATTTGATAGACGGGATAGACGCCAACCCGGAAACCATTATTTTGATAATCAACGCCTCTGCTATAGGTTAGCCCAAGTGATTCGCCATGTTTAGTGACTTTGGACAGGTCCCCGGGTTCATTAGGTAAGATTTGTCCAGATCTTGGCGACGTCAGCCAGCTGCCGGAAGAGACCGGTTGAGGGAGGACCCTTGACCTCTCCAGCTGAACTCGCTCGACCAATCGCCTTGCGTCGCAGCGGGTGGGATGAATGAATAAGACCGTCACTCCTGGAAACACTGACCTCTAGATTGCTTCCCACCCCTGATACATTTTTACTTCCCAGAATTTCTTCTCCTTCCTTTCCTTAAAAAGACCCTCCACACAGCAGAAAAATAGAAAGGTACCAGTCGCATCTGGGGCTCGAAACCAGGACTTCTGTATAACTTTTACATCTCATTTGTAATTCATTAATACTCTACACTGAATTAAAAAAAATGAATACCATACTTTATATTTAAACTTTTATATCTCGTATGTAATTCATTATTACCCTACAATAAATTTAAATAAAATCCAATATACTTTAAAAACAAAAACAAAACAAAAAATATTATTATTATCTTTTTAAATTTACCATATGGATTCATTTATATTATTTCATGTATATTAATATGAATTAAACTTATCAATTTGACTGTCCAAAAACGGGATTTGTTCCTAGTTGGACAGTCAAAGCCTTCTTAAATATTTTTGTAAAATGGCATGTGTTTCAAATAAATATTATTATTATTATTATCCGGGATTCGGATACGTATTTCATTTGGGATGTGTTAACATTATCTTCTTCAATGATTAAATATTACAATAAGGTACATAAACTTCAATAAGTTTAAAAAAATATATTTCTTTCTATACTTGTATAAAAGAGTCAATAGATGTCTCGTATAAATAAAAATCGGATAAGTATATCCGAGACTCTATTCCGATTGCAATTGTGTTCGGGAAGAACTTTGCAATCATCATAAGGATAGCAGCCAATAATATGGAATTTAAAATGGAGGATAATATTAGCAAGTATTGAAACTTGAAGTATGATATCGGTGTAGATGGCGTAAATTGAACTGATCTCATAAGCTTACTCGGTAAAGCGGTTGTCCCGGATAGACAGAGGTCCTGGGTTCGAGAACCAGATGCGACTGATACCTTTTTTTATTTTTCTGTTGTTTTTTTCAGGATTCGTGTTTCATTTGGGATGTGTTAATATTATCTTCTTCAATGAAGGATATGAAGTCACTCAAGGCGAAACTATCAGTGAAATTACTATTTCGTTTAATCTATACTACGAATCGGTTACATTATGATAACCAAAAAATATGCTTAGGATAAATTAAACCTTTTCCTAGAAATTCCTTTGATAACAACGAAAGTAAAATTGTTAATTACGTTGTAAAAAATATAAGCGTAAACTAACAAATAATATATTTTTCAATAAAAAAATTATAAACGTATTTAAGAAACGATTATTTTTTTCCTGCTCTCAAAATTCTTCCTTAAATAAAAAAAAAACGATTTTGCGCTCACAACAAACATTTGCAGACTACGCTTGCCAAGCGAATTTTATGTCTATTACCTATATTCGTAGTGACATATGACACACAGCTTGTAGTAGTATTTTTGGCTTCTATGTTCCTCTTAACAATAAGAAAAAAAATTGAAAACCTAATCTCACCTAACCTAAATAATATAAATAAAAAAATGTTAATATAAAAATGTACATATATTATTAATTATATTAGGTTGTCGGATAAGTTTTTTTTCTTGGTTTTTTGACTATATCATTTTTTTTTAAATGTACCGATTCGTACATGTGTTGATTTATCCGGTCACCGAATAAAGAATACAGATAGAAATGCCTTCCATGGAGATTTGAATGGAAGTCAGTGTGCCTGTTATTACGTTTTGGTTCTAGCAGAAAGAGAGTCATTTTAATGCTTTCCCATGATCAGCTGTCTGTTTTCAGACTTCGAATCCCTCCAGATGTGCCCAGGAAATTGGTGAAGTCATCACATCTGCGATGGATAGCTTCATTCAATCAACCGTTAAAGAAACTGGTGTAGGTTCAAAGCCGTGGTTCAGTCGACAATGCTCCGAAGCAGTTCGACAAAAAAACACGGCTTACCGAGTCTACAACACATCTCGAACGTCAGAAAACAGATCAGCATATAACAAAATTTGAGCACGTCCTTACAGATCAGCAAAAAGCTAGCTGCCTGCCCGCATGGCAGCAGAGCATTCTGGTTGCTAACGGGCTCCATAGGTCGCAATTTCTGCAAATCCAGTCTGCCGCCCTTACCAGACTCGACGGTTCACTAGCAAACACCGCCACCGAAAAGACCAACCTTTTAGGGAAAATGTTCGCGGAAAACTCGGCCCTCGATGACTGGGATGCCATCCCGCCGTCGGTTCCTCACTGAGGTTTCTATATGAAAACGCTGAGGATCCGACATCGGAATGTACTCCATGTCCTACGGGGGCTCGATGTTAAAGCTAGTGGGTCTAACGGAATACCTGCCCTGGTTTTGCAGAGGTGTGCTGCAGTAATCGCTCCAGTTTTGTCCAAGCTCTTCAAAATGTCCCTGAAATGTGGCTCTGTGCCCTCTGGTTGGAAAAAGCGGTCATTCACCCTATACCTAAGAAAGGTGACCGCTCCAACCCTGCCGACTACCGCCCCATAGCGATCACATCACTTCTGTCCAAGGTGATGGAACGTGTGATTAATGACAAACTGTTCACATACCTCGAGAAGAACAAAATTATTAACGACCGTCAGTACGGATTCCGGCGGAACCGCTCATGTGGTGATCTTCTCGCGTATGTGACGCTTGTTTAGGGGCGGTTCCTGGAACGTTATGGCGAGATTCAAATGGTCTCACTGGACATTTCTAAGGCCTTTGATCGGGTTTAGCACCGAGGACTTGTCAACAAACTGCCTTCTTACGGACTTCCCGTTTCCTTGTGTACGTGGATTGCCGACTTTCTGGGGGAGAGATTGATTCATACGGTTGCTGATGGTGTCATCTCTTCCTCGCATTCAATAAATGTCGGCGTCCCACAAGGATCGGTTCTGTCTCCGACATTGTTTTTGTTGCACATCAATGACCTCTTGACATGTTCACCAATCCATTGTTACGCCGATGACGGTACAGTCCATGATAATTTTTTGTTTGACAATCCCCAAAGGGCACACCAACTCCAACGGCTCGGAGGGCTTTGAAGTAGAGAAAGGACGGTTACCTTGAGAGGGTCTCCGCTTGGGGTAAGAAAAACCTCGTCCAATTTAATGTTTCAAAAACCCAATCATGTCTGATTACGTCTAAAAAGGATCGAAATGACAATCTAGTCTCATTTAATGAAAGTAATCTTCCCAACAAGCCCTCCATTGATATGCTTGGTGTAACCTTAAGTGACCAGCTCAGGTATGGGGGCTCCATCAAAGCCAGAGTAAAGTTAGCCTCTCAGATGCTGGGCGTTTTGTACAGAGCCCGCAGACACTTTAATAGTACACAACTGTTGATCCTGTACAAATCACAAGTGCGCCCCACTGTAGAATTTTGCAGCCACCTCTGGTCGGGAGTCCCAAAATATCTGAAAAAAACCCTTGACTCTGTGAAGAAACGGGCGGTCCATTTGATAGATTCGCCTATCTTAACAAACGGACTGCAATCTTTGGAGCACAGACGTCAGGTGGGAATGTTGTCCTTGTTTTACCGGTATTTTAATGGAAGATGATCTGAGGAACTAGCGTCATTGATCCCTTCGGCACCGGTGCATAGTCGGGAAACACGCCTAACGCGTGCCCAAAATTTGCACACGGTCGACATTTGTCACATGAGAACGGGTCGCTTCTACGACTCGTTCGTGTGTTCAACAGCTCATCTGTGGAACGATCTGCCGGCCTCTGTGTTTCATTCAACGTACAACATGGGTTACAAGACCCAAGTTCACTCCTTCCTATCCTCTAAAAGACCCTCCATACAGCATCCCCAAAGATGATATAGGCCTTGAGGGAAATTATTTCCCTGGTCTCCTGTGTGGTGTTTCTGTAAAAAAAAAAAAAAGTCAATGAAAATACAACTTTGTGTCTTTCTTACACTGCCTGTATTTTATATAGTGGAATCCCATTTGATCGAAATCAAATGATGACGAAATAATTTTTGTATTAGAATTTTGGGCAAGCTTTTGGATCACAAAACACGCCCACATGGCATTTCTTGTGTTCTTCTTTAATCTATGCTTGTAATGAAGGCCATATTCTTGTTTTAACCCATGGGAGCTTGCACCTTTGACACTAATAATTTCATGTAACTCCAGCACAACATCTTGATGATCCATTTACGCAACTGCACCCAACTAAATCACACCCGTCAATTTAAGCCGACTCACCAAAAGGGGGGGATTCCTACTAGAGATTTTTTTTTTAAAATTATATTTTTCACCTGTTGTTGATTTGAACTTTTCTGGTAGGGCCACCAACGCAAAAGTGTTTGTCAGCAGGATCAGGCTAATAAGCCTTGCCATGTTACCATTAAATTTTATGGGTCGTAATTTCCAATTTGTCGCTCGTTTTCGATTATTATAATCGTGTTTAATGAGCGCAGCTAGGCTCCGAACCCGTGGGCACCGCGTACCACCCGCCCTGGGTCCCTACTTATCGGGCCTATCGGGCTGTAAGTAGGTAGGTGAAGGTGATCGATATATGGGGGTGAAATGCTTCGGAAGTCATATTATTCCTACTAAATAAATCAAACACTTTATTTTGAACCACTAATTTATTTATTATAGAATGCATAAATTATCACCAACTCGTTTCGCTTATCCCAAGCTTCAGGGTAAAGCTATTTTTTTAATTTTAAAATTAATTATAATTTCTTCTAAACACTGGTATTCACTCTGTGGCGTCATTATTAATAAATGAATTTAAAAATATGCTTTGTATTCACCACTTATGTATTTTATATATTCCTGATGAAGAAAGCGTCGCTTTCGAAACATGTAGATTTCTCTGTATATTAATAAAATGGTGAATACAGAGCTTATGTTCTTAATTCATTTATTAAAAATGAATTAATTTTTTTTTTTTTAATTTTATTAGAAACGCTTAGAAAGAGCCTACGTACTCCTATAGGTAGGACAACATACAAAATAAGAGGGAGATAAAATATAACATGAAGTAATGGAACAGTGAGTCAGAGAGGGAGACAATATATAAAATGAAACAATGGAACAGTGAGACAGAGATTAACTTAAATACGATAGAATGGGACAACACATAAAAGATAAAGAAATAAATTTTAAGGAGGGAGGGATTAAAAGGAAGTGGGAAATGTATTTACTGCAGGACAAATTACATTCATTTAATAAATTTGTCAAACCGCAAAGTAATTGATTTCTGCAAAAACACGTTTTTAATGAATTTTTCACGACAATAGAAAGGAATTAAAAAATAATAAATAAGTTCGACAAATTTCTGAGGAAAAAATTATTTGATCCATGATTTTGGTTAGAAACTTGTACGCACTTTTATTCGGTTGGCCCGAACAACCAGCGAAAGATGATAGAAAAATGGTAATTTTTAAATATTTAATGTACAATTCATAGCGAAACTTGAGAAACTGCACAAATCCTAAGTCACAGAGCAATACGCACCACTGACAGAGGATTAACGTAAAAATTTAGAAACAAATAAAAAAAAGAATAAATACCAACCGCCTAATGACGGTGTACAAAAATACGTCAAAAAATACAATTACAAACAACAACAAAAGGTAACAAGAGAAAAAAATGTTCCTGTTATTTTATTTTTTTATTTGGAAAACCAACAGTTTACAATAATTATTATGTATGATAAATATATTTAAGAAATGAACTAATGACAGGTTTTCACTTAAGTATTTAAATTATTCAATTAAAAAAAAAAAAAGTTACAAGGTTAGCCTATAAGGTTAGGATGGGAGGCAGGGGAAGGGAAATGATCTAGTCTGTGTAGAGTAATATGTATTATGTGAATGTTATTTATTGATTTTAGTCGAACTCACGTGTATGAAGTGTTAAAAATGTGTGAAGCGCGGTAAATAAAGGTGTTTTGTACTGAGTTAGTATTGCATTGAGGTAGTTTTAGTGTGTGGTTTTGTCTGGTTTGTCTGTTAGTTACTCTCAATTGAATTCGTCCAAGTAGTTCAGGGCAATCTATCACAGAGGTGACTTTTTTTTTCTAAAAAACAGTACGTCTGCGGAATTTCTACGGCTTTCTAGTGACAAAATCCCGAAAAACGCGGCTGACTCCTCATGACTCAAGTGGGGACGATAGCCCCAAAAATCTAGGTATCGATGAAAACTGTTAAACTGTTAGTCAATCATTTCCTTATGTGATATTTACCTGGGATTCCAGACTTGAGAGGCAAAGAACTGCGTACAGCATTTTCATTTTGTTTGCCTTTTAAAAATGTTTGCAGGTTCTATAGTACAAAGCCTCAATCTTGAAAGCTTTTACAACCATGGATTAGATACGGCGGTCAAAAAGTAACTTCTGGTCTAACACCACTCCCAAATCCATGTGAAGTTAAGTGAAAATAAGAGATTCGAGAAATTTTTTAAAGTTATGGGGGCTATCGCCAAATACATGTATATCCGGAATCCTGCCACTACAGTGGATGTTGTATAGTCGATACATTCGCACAAGATAAATATTATTCCTCTTTTCCTTTCTTTTCTTCACCTTATTTATCGGTCGTTTTCTTATAATACATATTTCTACATTGTAATGAGCCTGCCGATTCTTGTTGTTCCGTATTGGGAACAAAATGACAGTCTTCATATTACCCGTTCTATCTTCCTTTATAGGTCAGACACGTTTTTTAGAAAAAGAGAACACCAGCTCTAATTTTACGTCATATTTTGATAGTAGACTTAAATGGTTTTAAAACTAGTTATAACAAATTTCTTTATTGCATTTGAAAAGGGTTGGCTTCCCAATCAATATACATAGGTAATTATATTACTTTAATAAATAAATAGTTCATTTTTTCCGATTCTAGTCTCACAGAGGTAATTTTATTGAATGTGAATCCCGCATAGGAGTTTCAACTGCCAAGAGCCAATGGCACTATGGCATCCCTAATTTGAGTATATTGAGAAACTAAAGACAGAAAGAAAGTGAAGAGGATGGTGAACGGTGAACGGTGAGATTGGGAAGTACCTGAATATTCAAATCTGGTCCCTAAACATGGCTAAAGCTGATACTGAGAGTATCTACCACTCTGGAACGTGCCGAAAAATTAAAAAAAAAAAAATTATATTTTATAAAACACTTTCAATGTTCGAATAACTTATTGAAACTTATAAACCTAATTTTAATATATTTTTCATCATTCAATATAATATTAACAACTCTCAAAACAACATACGAAAACCTTGTCATTTTCTTTTCTGTGTCTTTTCGGTTTCACGTTTCCTTTTAAAAATTGTTAATATTATCGTCAATGATTAAAAAAATATATTACGATGAGGTTTATTCCAAATTCCAAAATTGAATATTAATCCTTGACTTGTAGAAAAAGCCAACAGATGTCCATTATAAATGAAAACCGAATAGGTATATCCGAGACATTATATAAAGATTACAAATAAATTCGGGTAGAATCTTGTAGTGATGATAAAAAGGTAGCAGCCAAAAATTCATGGGAATTAATTGAAGACGATACTGACAGTTCTAATAAATCTATGTATGATTACTGATAAAATTCACGGTAGTCGTAGCTCAATGGATTAAATCGTAAGTCCTGGGTTCGAGTTCCAGTTGGCCCTGATATCTTTTTCTTTTCTGTGTCTTTTCGGTTTCATATTTCATTTTGTCAGTTTTTAATCTTATCTTCAATGATGAAAACCACATTTTTATTTAATTATTTTGCGCACGCCGGTATTTGAACCCGCAACCTCTGGATTCGTAGTCGAGGATCTTTACCGCTCGACTACGGAATTCCTAAATTCACCTGCCCATTGAATCAAAGAGAACCTATATTATGACATCGGCAGTGTTTAATCCAGCTGCTTAAAAGTTTTCCACCCGAACAGAACAAATCGACGTATTTGGGATGTAGGTACTTGCAGACAATAAAGAACTCCAATCAATTTTTAAAAAAGATTCGTAATGACGTTCTAACTTAAATACCAGTATTTTGTTAAAGTTAGTTTTCATAGTTAAAATAATGTTTAAATTTTCAATTTCTCAAATCCCGCTAAAGCGCACGAAATCTCTGGTCGGTTTTAAGGTTAAAATGTCAAATATCACAACAAGTTGAGCTTCACCGTACATAATTTTATATTCTATTCATAGTAAACTGTAACTAATCACAAGTAATAAAATTATGTACCTACATATTTTGAAACTTTAACTCCAATAATAATAAAAATATTAACAATAAATTTGCCAAATGATTTTCCCGTGAATATACCTAATTTCTTTCAGTAATAACGGTTTTTTATTATTTTTATTTTGGACAATAATTAAAGAGCTTAAAGTCACCCAAATTAAGTATGAATTTCACCAAAACTAAAAAGGTTAATATTTAAAACACAACAAATTCGACAAATGAAAAATTCAATACAAATCCATCACCAGAATACGCGCGGATGAGACCCGTGATGTCAGATGTCGAGAATTCAGAGCTAACAACGCAAAATAGTCCGTTTTGTTGAAATGGTTTTTTATTTACTTTAAAAAAAACGATTTAATACATTCCACATATAATTATTTACAATAAATTCAGAAACGGTGTTTGCTAATCTATGTGTTTTATTTATTCACGATAGTTTTCGCTGATTACAAAATAGGTATAAAGGTGTAAAATAAAAAGCTGGTCATTTAAAATGATATGAGTGAGTTATTATTTACTTGAAAGGCTTACTCCCTGACGGTCCGGTGAGGAACGAACTTTTCACTCGCTACTGGAGACACTACGCAGAAAAGTCCCACAATGGACTGCGTTCCAAACCGTTACCTTACTTTAGCAAACTTGACTTTTCTATGCAGTGTCTGCAGTGGAGTGAAATGTTCGTTCCTTACCGGACCATTATAAAGTAGGCTAAATTACATGAATTTAGGGTTATCTAATATTAAATTATTTTTAATATAATAAACCGTAATTTCAACTACAAGGTAACAATTTCGTGTTGCCTTTACTTTACAGTATTTCAGTGCCAACGCGACGCGGTTTAAAACAAAAATATTTCTTAGTTCAATTAAAAATTATAAAATTTTAAAACTCACGATGATGGTAATATTCCAAGCTGGAAACTTGAAAATTACTAGGTTAAATATGCCACGTTAACTTAAAAATCTATGGAAGAAAAGGCCTTTAAAGTTCATAAAGTCGGGGCTCACTAAGAAGGTAATGTTTCTAGCCGGAAATTGTTACGTTAACCTAGAAATTTCAGGAAGAAAAGCCGTTTAATGTTCATGATACCAGGGTTCACCAGAGAGATGCTATTTTAACCTGGTAACTTTTACGTTGACCTAGAAATTTCTTAAATAAATAGTCGTTAAAGGTTCATGAAGCCTTCATCGAGTTTTTGGTAGGACACAAACATAGATCTCCTGCATTTCATTTAAGATAAGTGGGGGAGTTAATAGTCCCTTGAATGTTGCGTTTGGCTGGTAATGGGATTGCTAGATGGTTCGAATCCCACTGAGGGTACGGACTTACTTGTATCAGAATAAAATGATGGATAGATAAAGCGTATATCCGTACTAAAAATAGAACACCGTCTTCCGAAAAAAATACAGGATGGATTAGAATTTAGAAAAAAATGTGTAGCGCGTCTAAAGTAAATTTTCTTTTCCGTATATATGAAGTACATTTTTCAAATCAACCATTGGAAAATTTTGTCACCCTTCGTCGACTTACAAACATAAATTCGCTACAAACATAATTAACAGTCAATCGTAATTGGTAATTAAAAATTTTTTTGCATCGTGTCATGTGTGTGATGAACATAATATCATAGATTGGAATTAATTGGTTAAGAACCCTAACTTTGCTTAGACGATAATCGAATGTGCCATGTATGAAAACCAACTTTGTTCGAAGTCACAGTAATTTTCCAACACATCTCTATGAACAAACCACTTTTATAACAGAGATATTTTCAGCGGTGGAAACGAACTATTTTTCTCTTTGCAAGAAATCAATCAATCTTGAGTCGCACATAATGCGAGTGAATATTTTAATAAAGCGACTCCGTGTGGCCCCGACAACATTATAATTAGATACTTGCATTGCCATTTGAAAAATTGTCACCTATAATTATTTATTATTTTAGTGTAGCAGAGTTTCCCAGAACTAAAAATACTTCGAAATTAGTTTTTTGCAACTAGAATTTATAGCTACATTCAACTTGGAAGAATATCGTAAGCGTTTAATCAATTGGAACTAAAAATATTCATTACTATCACATGTTATTTGATGTTTACAGGAGTTGTTTAGCGGAATTTCGAGCGGGGAAGCTCGTGTTCAACTTCCAACATTTTTAAAAAGTTTAATGTAAATCAAATTTAATAATGTTGTTATTAAGTTTTGCAAGTATTTTTAGTTTTTATTGTTGTGACAGCTGTTTCGGCGTTCAGGGCTATTTAAAAAAATTAAAAATAATTAAATGGAGTTCTACGAATTAAACACAAAAACAATTAATAACTTACAACATGTTTGCAAATGATTTGTGAATGATCTATGTAGATTTACAACGATTTAGAAACAATTATAACCACGTACATTCAGATGGGAGGTTAAGTCTCACATTTGAGTTTGGCAGTTTATTAATTGTAAACAAATAATAACATCGACAGGAAAAACGTCATAACTCTCTTTTTTTAATTTTTAATTTATAATTTTGTTTTTATTTTTATTTTGTTTAATTTTTATTTTAATTTAACAACTAATAAATGGTTATTTCGATACATACGTTTTAGAAAAACACAAAAATCGCTTTCTTCATGTAATTAATTACCTTTCTTGCAAAAGGTTAAATGATAAAAAATACTTTCTCCTTTCGGGAACTTACCACTAAGATACCGTTTGCTGCAAGTAAAAAATGTACAATTGAACCGGTCGGTGGCTGAGGTCCCACCCAGGCGTCGTGAGTTCCCTTCCTCGGCTGACTAAGTCCTCCATCACAAGCAACATCCCCGCTTACTGTGATGGTCGTAGGAGATTTTAAAATTTTGTCACAATATTCTAGAATTTTAGGCTTTTTAAAAAAATAAGTGCTTTTTTAAATTTTTAAACAATCGCATTTTTTGTCCACTATCAACTGTATTTTACAGTCTAAAATCAAAGATTTATTTGTACCTACCCATTAATTTAATGATCTTTCCATCACTTTTTTAAATGAAAATCTAAATCTATTTTGTAACAAAGCAAATGTTTCCAATATGTGTGTGGTGCACCTATATAGTTCCAGAGGGACATGGTGAGTGACCGTCATTCGTAATTGAAAAATTGCTTGAATTAGTGAGCAGATCTAAATAGCCGGATAGTTATAAAACATTCCTTTCCCTTAACCATCCCCTATTCCAGTTTATTTTGGCTGACCCTGCTTAGTCTGAATGTGAGATGAATTCCACTGCTTTAGAGAAATGTACCCCTTGTACGGCATCACACTTCAAAGGGGTTTAAACTGCAAACTAGATTTGAAAAAACTTATTTTCTTAAAAATTCGACGATTTACATCAATATTGACCGAAGTCTACGTATTTACGAAAAACGTGACATTTACAAATAACGTCGCTCCCAAGCAACAGTGGGATATCTTAAAAAAAACTCTTTACTTATGTGTCAGACGTAATCTGACACACAAACGACTGTAGAGGCCGGCTGATCCCGATCAGCGAAGTGGGATGGAGGGGAGGGAGACACAACATGTCGTTCCTTTTGCAAGGAAGAACGACTACGACTTTTTTTTAACCTTTTCTGCACAAAATTCCCTTTTATGCAAAACTTCTGCGCCCGTTCAAATCCGTTTGCACTATACACACCTTTGTGCAAAACTTTCCGGTGCTCTGAGGGCCTTATCCGTGGTGATGCGATGTTCTGATTCCGTGAGTGTTGGTAGTCCGAGGGGTGGTCTAAGGGTCAGCGGGGGGTCAGAGAAAAGAAGAAGGCAGGTCGGTTACAAGTAGAACGAGGTAGAGCGGTCGGGGAGCAGAGGTGGTGTCGGTCGAAGCGTCGTCGATGACTGCCGATTTGCCTTTTTCGGCCTGTATACAAATGCGAACCAGGCGCTACGCCGGACGCCAAGTTAGCCTCTCACGGTGCCATCGATACAGAAATCTCCGTCGAGCAGCGCCATGAAAGTTCACCCGACATCACCGTCTCCCTCCTACCACGTCATCTCGCTCTGTCATTTTTAAGTCTGGGTGGTCTGGGAGAACAAGCTCGGCCACAGACCACCCGTTGTTACACATACAAAGAAATCGGGAATCGGGTGCGTTTGCGGACAGTGAAGCAAAATTTATTTCCATACGACCCGATTCCCTTACAAGTTAGAACATGATATTATTTTCAATACAATTTATACAGTTAAGTGGTAAGATGTCCGACACAAATATATAATATTAATAATACAAATATACAACAATAACACCGCTGTACAGAATACCGCTATTAAATTCACTCCCGTTTAAAACAATATAAATAAATATTTTTCACATATTTGTGTAAAAACAATACTATAACATACGTGCAATTACATTATCAGTGCAATAAAGAAGTTTCGAGATATTTCAAAGTCTCAGTGTGAACCTAAATCTAAATTTAAAAATCTGATTTACTGTCAAAATAATTGATAACTCGCCGATCACTCAGTCCGAACACTGTCAGTGTGTGTGTGCATGTGCGTGTGCGTGTAAGCCGACTCTACGTTGCAAGCATCGACCATTAGTCCGCCTATACGACGCAGGGCCGCTAAACCTTTTCGGACCGCATCTCGCAGAAATAAGATGGACACCTGTGATACCTATTCTTTTATCACTTTGGCAAATAATATTATACATACTTTAAATACTACTATAATGGATCCAACAAATTCAACAAAGAACAAATGGGAAAATTGACACCCAAACTCTCGGAACTACTGGGAAATATAAGCCTAGTTGCAGCTAATATGGGCTTTTTAGAAGGTGAACTTAAGACTTATCAACGTATCTCAGAGAACCAGCCGCTCCAGCCTCCGCCCCAGTTCCTGCCAAATACTACCAATCATGGGGTACAAATAGCTCAAATGTGCGAAGCAGCCGACGAGTTAGAGGAAAGAAAGGTGAGAGCAAACAATTTAATCATTACAAATGTACCCGAAAGCACATTGGTGAATCAATTGGACCGAGTCAATCAGGAAAAACTGGAAATAATAAAAATACTTACCAAAATCGACAACACGCTTGTCGTAAACTCTGTAAACGTTTTCCGTATTGGTGTGGTGAAACCAAATAAAATCAGACCACTGAAAGTTATACTCAACAATCCGTCGCAAGTCTTAAATATATTGCGTAGAAAAAACCTAACATTATCAAACACTGAATATAAAATTTTTTCGGACCAAACTCCGTTGCAAAGGCAATATCTTTATGATCTTAGACAATCCCTGGCAAACCGTACCCTGGAAGGGGAAGTAGGACTGACAATAAAATTTATTAATAACAAACCATCGATAATAAAAAATGTCTCAAAAACCTAATCCCATAAATGGATGCTGCCCAAGTAGCCGAAAATGCCGGACCAAATGCCCTGAAAAAATAAAAATCTACTACCTAAATACAAGAGGACTTCGTACGAAACTACATGATCTTAAAACAGCAGCACCTTTACAGACATGATATATTCATCCTTACTGAAACTTGGCTCGTCCCAGAAATAAAGTCTCCAGAACTTGGTTTTACGAACCACAAGATATTTCGGTGCGTCAGAAACTCAAAATCTAGTACCAAATCAAGAGGAGGCGGAGTTCTGATAGCAACTAAGGAAACTTTATCAGTAAAAAAACTAAACACACAAAATAGCTCGCTGGAGCAATTATTTTTGCAAATTATTACCCCCATGGAAAAAATCATCATTGGAACAATATACATACTGCCAAACTCTGATATTCAAACATACAAGAAACACTGTGAAGACATTGAATTTCTCACTTCAAAACATCCTACATCTAAAATTATTATCGTCGGTGATTACAATCTTCCCAATTTGAAATGGAATTTTAGTGACAATGGCTATATTATAAATGAAAGTTGTAATGACCCAGCACGTGAAGTGATAGATACCATAAACTATTTGAATTTACATCAACATAATTTTGTGTACAATATATGTGACCGCCTTTTAGATCTAGCTCTCTCTAACTGCTCTAAACTGTCTGTTGAAAAGTCAAACGATCCGCTCATAACGGTGGATAGTCATCATCCTCTCCTACACATTACAGTTAATATGTACATATACAAACCCACATTGAAACAAACAACACTCAACTTAAAAAACGCCGATACATTTCTATTAATTACCAGTTCAGTAATACTGATTGGACTTTCTTGACTGATGATAGTAATATCGAACAAACCTTAGAAAAACTTTATCAAACATTTTCCAACAATATAAAATCTTATGTACCATCGTATTCACCAAAACACAGAACATATCCAATTTGGTTCTCCACGGACCTTATATTACTGCTCAAACAAAAAAAACAGTAACACAAAATTTTTAAACTTACTCACCTAATCGATGACTACTCAAACTTTTCAGCAACAAGAAAAAAATGTTAAATACTATCCAAACTGTGCTATAAAGCACACACCACCTCCATTGAGAAAAATGCACTGGAGTCAAAAAACCTGTGGAATTTTGTAAAAAAATTAAACAATGAAAGCTCAGACTACCCCCCTACAATGCACTATGATGGAAAAATAGCTAATAGCACCATCGATATTGTTAATTTGTTTGCGGATCATTTCCAAAGCGTATACGAAGACGAAATATCTGAAAATAAAATACCATCATATACATATCATAACACGTTACATTTACAGAACTGCCACATTACACGGGAATCTTGCCTAAAAAAAATACTTTCCCTTGACCCCAACAAATCTGCTGGCCCAGATAACATTCCGCCAATATTTTTTAAACAATGCGCATCTACAATATCAAGTCCACTTACCATATTATTTAACAATTTACTTTCTTCTGGACATTTTCCAACTTGTTGGAAATCTAGTTATATTACCCCAATTTTCAAAAAAGGTGATTACACAGACATATATCGTCCCATATGTATACAATCAGCACTCCCAAAAATTTTTGAATCCCTTGTTCTCGACTTAATTTATCCATCAATACTCAAAGTAATTGATAAAAACAACACGGGTTCGTCAGTGGAAGATCAACTACTACTAATCTATTACTTTACCAAAACTATATTACGGAATCCTTCACGAATAAAAAACAAGTTGACAGTATCTATACAGACTTTTCAAAAGCTTTCGATAAAGTATCCCATAAATTATTACTTAGTAAAATTATATGCACTAGGACTGAGAGGCAACATGTTGGATTGGTTCTCAAGTTACTTATCTAACAGAATCTTGTTCGTCAAAATTAAGTCTTTAAAATCTAAGGTACTTAATGCAACTAGTGGTCTGCCGCAAGGAAGTCATCTCGGTCCCATTCTATTCCTAATATTCATTAATGACATAATAACCTGTTTCGACGATGTAGAAGTTCTACTTTTTGCCGATGATATTAAACTATACAAATAAATATCCAATATTAGCGACTGCATAATCTTACAGTTAAACATCGATAAATTACATAATTGGTGTATCGCTCATAACTTATTTCTCAACGTTGATAAATGCAAGACACTGACATTTTGTCGAATCAAAACCCCGTTATCATTTAACTACGCTATAGATAACAAAATCTTGGAAAAAGTCAACGAAATTAGTGATCTCGGAGTTTTGTTTGATACACAATTAAATTTTGTAAATCACATACAACAAATAACTAATAAAGGTATGAAGACACTGGGATTTATAATTAGAACTATCAAAGACTTTGATTCGCTGGAAGTTATAAAAATCGTATATTTGTCATTAGTGCGCAGCATATTAGAATACAATTCAATAGTGTGGTCCCCATACTATATCATTCATATAAAAAATATTGAACGCGTGCAGCGCAAATTTTTACGTTTTATTAACTTCAAACTACACATACCAATACAACACATAAACTATACATTCTTGCTAAATACACTCAAAATACATACTTTAGAAAACAGAAGAAAAATAACAGACTTAACTTTTTTATTTAAAATTATTTATTCCTGTATTAGACTGTTGTGAACTCCTGCAACTAATCAATTTCAAAGTACCTCATCGACAAACTCGGCAAAAATATGTTATTCTGTAACAATAATTCTGGGACAAACTACCAAATGCATGCACCCATTTCTCGTCTACATATACATGGAAATAAATTCACCTCTGCTATAGATATATTTAATATAAGTTTACCCATATTTAAAAGATACCTGAACGATATTTTTATGTTGCAACAATTATAAGAGCATCGTATAAGAGCTATTGTTTAATTATTATGTTTTATATATATATATTATCTTTATACCCATCTACAATCCAAAAACTTGTTCCTCTTTTTTTCTTTCTATGTCATAAATATGTTACACTTATATACCAACTATGCATCATGTTATTTTTTTTCTTTTAAGTTCTGTACACATAATCAAATAAATAAATGTTAAATATGTAAAAGCCCTTTTGGGCGTTAGTGAATGAATAAATAAAATAATAAATAAATATTTTAGGTGTCAATGAGTTTGAGCACAAATAAATTAACTAGAATAGAATATGAAGAAGCCTTTTAACGTTACTATTTAATTTAATTAAAAAATGTCCATATTAAACCGAAAAGTTTAAAAGTCTCTTCGTAAAAAGTTTTTTTAAAGATATCCCACAGTTGCTTCTGACAGACGCTCGCTTCAGTCAATAGCCCTGTTCACAGTGTCCACGCACCCCTCTCCAACAAATATTTTATTTTTATTTCTAGGCAGTCAAAAGTGTACACGAAATCTATTGTTACCGTAATAATTTGTATTTTTTATGGTGACTCTACAAAGGAGGCCATGACGGAAATACTTTGAATTTACTTTATTCACAGAGTACCTAAACATGAGTTTACTGACAAAATTATGAAAAGATTTTGTAAAGAAGCTTTGCATGAGTTTAATTTTTGGTTTTGTTGGAATTTTGAAACTTATGAAACTATACGCTGCAAATCTGGGCAGGTGATTCACTCCTTACGGAGGACTATTTTCGGTTTTTTTTATATTTAAAATTTTCATTCTCGCTATATTTAGCTAGAGAATTTATTGTGGGATTAGGGTGGCCTGCTAGGCCACCATAGAACTTAGTTACCTGGGTGACAATAAAATCTTTAATCAACGGAATATTGGAATCATTATGGATAGTAGAAACTCTACACCATTTTGGCGCTGATAGCGCAAGTCTAATGACTTTATTTTGGAATATTTGCAATTTTTTATGTTAGTGGCGGCGGCATACCCCCAAATGGGGAATGCGTAGGTGAATCAAGGCCCGATGGTTGTTTTATATAATAGTAATTTGTTATCCGTTGATAAACAACTTTTTTTGGTCATCATCGGATAGAGTGCAGACAAGTATTTATTGGCTGATTTCACTTTTGTTTCTATATGTTTTTTCCAAGTTAACTTTGAGTCTAGTATTACACTGAGATATTTTATTGACTTTTCCCAAGGAATTTTTTCTCCAAACAGTTTAATATTTGGAGGCCTTCTCGTAGTTGTCCTTGAGAAGACTGTTACGGCACTTTTAGTAGGGTTAATTGAGATTCTCCATTTTTTGCACCACTCCTCAGTGAGAGTGGTTTGCTTTTGTACGCGGCTTGTAGCAGTGGCCTCTTTAGTAGAACTAGAAATGATATTAGTGTCGTCCGCAAATTTAGTGATTTTAATGTGTAGATGTTATATAATGATGGAGATAGCTGACTGCCTTGAGGGACCCCGGCTGAAAGGGGCCGTATAGTGGAGAAAATATTGTCTATTTTTACTTTGAATGAACCCTCTCTTAGGTAACTATTTATCAATTGAATGATTCTAAGCGGGTAACCTAGAGAGTACATTTTGTATATTTGGCCTTTATGCCAGACTTTGTCGAAGGCTTTACTGACGTCTAGGGAAAGGATTACTGTTTTTTTTTTAAATATTGAAGCTCTCCGTGATTTGTTCCACAACATCGAGAAGTTGATGAGTGATGGAATGACCTGCTAGAAAACCGTGCTGGAAGTCTGGGAAGAACTTACTATCCTGAGTGAATGTGTTTAATCGTATGAGAATTACTTTTTCCAAGGAGACTTATTGGACTGTGGTTCTCCGTTAATAATGGATCCTTGCCCGGTTTAGGAATTAAAATTACGTCAGCTTGTTTAAAGGCCTTTGGAAAGCAACGTAGCCGAAGTGCTGATGACAGTGTTGGTTCACCCTCCCTATATTAAAAACAGAGGTACGATTTCGCGGGGCTCACTTGAAATAATAGAGTTTACTATTTACAGGACGTTGGTCTCTAGGCTGTAGTTTCTTCGTTCAAATCATAAGAGTATTTATCGTCTGAAGTAATAAAGACAAAGTGCTTGTAGTGAAAATGTTTATTTTATTGAGTCGTGCTCCCAACAAAGTCGGCTTTTCGCCGTGTTTGGTGACCAGATCTGAATAACCAGGTATTTCCCCACCTTCCTCTTCCCTTTCTCCTTCTCCTCCCCAATACCTTCATCCTCACAACATTCCCCAGTTGGGGATTCCATAGTCGCACTGGCTCCAGAGGGTTGGGAACAGTTGCGACTCTTGTGCGGTGTTCATATAAAAAAAAAAAAAACAAAGAAAAAAATTAAAAAACTGGCGCAGCCGGTAGGATCACTCGATAACCTATGTATTTTCAAATAACGTACGGTACGAAAGGATTAATAGTTTATTTGGTTGGATGTATGTTATGCGTTGTGTAAACTATCCGGACTAAACTAATGAATACTTTTCATTCATTCCTGTCGTAAAGTGGGAATTTATGCTGTATTTTGGGTTACGTGCCAAATTGCAGTGTTCTGTGTCCTACCTCGGTCCTACGTCGTTTTTATTCATAAAATTTGCCTTTTTCCAGCAATAACGGAATAAATAAAGATCCCAACGAATAAATAAATAAATTTTACCGTGATTATTTACATTCTTAATCAGTTCAATTTCGCCCTGGTTAACTGCGGAATCAAAAGCATTGGGAGGGAAACGAAGTATATCTGTGAATGGAATCGCGTAGAACCCACACATTTAGTATATAAGTAAAGTAAAATGTCCGCGTGAATGTCTAAAAAATTTACCTGAACTTCAATGAGATTCCTTTTCAAATACTAACTTAAATTGACATAATATTACTCCTTACTAGAACAAAAACTTTATTATCAAACATATAGGTACGTCTAATTACCAATTAAGTGAAAATGATTCAAGTTTTTGTTATAGAAAGAAAATAAAACTATACGAAGCAATGAACGAACATAATGACATTTTAATTATCACATAAACTTATTTTAACTGATTAATTAGAATAGATTGGCAACCATGGACTGTGCCTTCTTCGGTGATAATCTCAATATATCAAAATAAATGTTTTTCTGTGTGTCATCAATTACTTGACCGGTTTCATTGAAAACAGCAATGAAATCCAATTTTTATAACTTTTGCTATAACGTTGTATTGAGGTTAACACATAGATATACCACTCTGGTTAGCCACAGATGACATGTTCAAAAGAAGAAGGTTTGTTTGTTGTAGAATATTTTCAAAATGGAAAACACAAATAGATACCTACTTAAGAACTTTATTATTTATATATATTTTGAAAAATAAAATAGATGTTTGGAATGAAATAAATTTAATACTTATTTAGAGATAGTAATAGTCATCACGAGGCATTACTTTCGCTGTCAAATCAATGATGGCACCCAAACGACAATCAAGAATTTACAACTTCATAACTTTATTCAAGTTAGTATTGTATAAATACATAGGTATAATTAATTCAATCATCTAAACCAATTCGTTATATTTCATATCAATGTTATCATGGTGTAATGGTCTCGTTTTATAGTATAAATAAATATTATTTATGTGATTATCTCGTAAAACTACGGCATTTCTATTATTAAGAAAATTTGTTAGCCTAAAAGAAATGAGATGGGTGTCTCGTTGTATCTCACCTGATCACGAGACTAAGGTAAATCCATTTTTAGTTTGGTGATTTAGAATGGTGATCTCTTAACAGGGTGATACTGAGGGGATTTTAATCTAAGAATAATGTGCAAATTAGTGAAATGAATATACGTCTGATTGTATGAACCGTATCAAACCGAATACGTTATGATTACCAACTGAAAAATTCGTGTAATAACATTATAAGAAGCCTTTTACAGCTTGACATTCCTAATTTTTCTGGCGGCCAAACGAGAAAGAGTGCAAATCTACTTAGATTTTCGTATTCAAAATATCTGGACTGGCGACGCCTTCGACTACAAAGCTAAGTGCGGTGATCCCTAACTGATTTATATGGACAGATATCAAGCCACAGAACAATAATTTATACGCAACAAGTCAAATCACTTATATCTAACATAAATTTTATATGCAGGAACGGATGTAGTTAAAAAAACGTTGGTCCGAATAAATTATATCTATGTATTTGCATTCCATAAAATGCACCGAAATACAAATTTAAATTGAAAAAATCCCATGTTTTAGAAGCTGTACCCGTTACATAATTTTCAGATTAAGGAAAGCGCAAACGTTGAAAAAATATATCCATGCATCAAAATGCATTAGCATAGATTTCAAGTCAGGTTTCTCCACAGCCAGTGTATAATATTTAAAAGAGTTTTTTGCAAACAAAAACACGTTGGCATTATAATTGACTTCGCATGATTTTGAATAAAAT
The DNA here is from genome assembly GCA_022606495.2 of Halesus radiatus. NCBI lineage: Eukaryota > Metazoa > Arthropoda > Insecta > Trichoptera > Limnephilidae > Halesus > Halesus radiatus. The sequence goes on from JAHDVE020010246.1 coordinate 47,580, forward strand.
CACAATAGTAAATTCGCGCATGCGCATACGGCAACAGGTTTTCTCGGATGCATTTCGCAAAAATACAACTAACATTTGTACGGAAGCCACTTTTCACAGCTGATTCAATGGAATCGCATTAAAACTGTTGTTTTGTTGTTGGGATTTTGGGATGGATTAGTCTGTACTCTTCCTTATTCCTATTATTTATCATAATTATGTACTAGGTTCGTAAACATTCTACAATTTGGGTATGCATTATTCCCACTCTTCCTTATCCCTATTGTCTATCTTCCTTCTTAACTAGGTCCGTATACATTCATCAATTTGGGCATACATTAGTCCCACTCTTCCTTATTCCTATTGTGTATCTTACTTATGTACTAGGTGCGTAAACATTCATCAATTTGGTTATACATTAGTCCCACTCTTCCTTATTCCTTTTACCTATTATTATTCTGTGCTGGATCTGTAAACATTCTACAATTTGGGTATGCACTCTTCTTTATTCCTATTATATGTCATAATTCTGTACTAGATCAGTAAACATTCTACAATTATAGCATGCATTAGTCCTACTCTTCCTTATTCTTATTATTTGGTAGTTAGGACTCTTCAGTTATTTCAATTCAATTATTTAAAGATTTTATTTCTTTAAAAATATGTATTACAATATTTAATATTTTTGAAGATATAGCATTCATATACATAATTCATAATTCATATGCGGTATTCACATGAAAAACAGACAAGATTCTGATTTTGCTGAATATAACAATTATTCAGATGGTGTGTCTGAGGCCTGAGACATATGTATGATACAACCATGTAGGATCGTATTACGAATGAGGTGATCCGAAAAGAGTGCAATGCCGATGTATAATAACCGTAAACAAATATAGAAAAATGATATTATTAATTGAACAGGAGAAATGTGTGCCCGGAACTCTCCAGGAAAACATGACACCATAAAGTAATCAAATACATTGTTCGGGTCGTGTCAAGAGATATATACATATATATAAAACGATGCACGATTGAAAATGGAGCGAGGATTGTGTGCCGAAGAAGTTGTATGGTGTTACATCTTATATGCCTACCCCTGCGGGAAAATGATTTCATTGTTAGTTAGTTTGATTAGGTTGGGTTTGGTTAAGTTACATTTGATTAGGTTTCCCTGAATAACAATCACTTCCTATGACGAAAATATTATTGTCATACACCCAGTACCCGTTCTCAATAAAGGTAGATTCACGCCTGGAAAAAAACACGCTTAAAATAATGCCAATCATGTCACCTCACCTGTGTTAATAAAAGTTCCCCGGGTAATTGACATTTATACACCGAGTATGGGGTTTCACCGTGTAACGTTACGATGTCACAAGGGGCTGCGTGTAGTTAAAATAAGAACGTATTAATCTTTGGTTTTCGATGTCAGACATGAAATCTTACAGAGAAAAAGCTGGTTAACCACAAGATGGTAAGCTAAATGACGACTATTCTACGTAGTATGTACGAGTATATATGTTGGAGGTACGTACTTTGAGTTACGCAATCTCCTTTACTCGAGCTGAAATGACCTGCCAGTGCAGGCCGCTACACGTTTACGCCTCCCAGTGACGCTGCTCAGGCGCCAGGTGAGAACAAAATATAATTTATTTCATATTAATGAACTAACATTGTTATTTTCTTAATTGATTTAAATACGTCAGTTGAACATATTTAGAAAAAGCATAGCTAAATATTATGTAAAGGTTTAAAACTAGTTATGACTAGTAAAATTGGGAGAACGTGAAGGTTTTGATGCATTTAACAATATCCAGGAAAACTAGAAGATACCTTGACACTTTAGTAATTTTTGGAGTGCAAAATACATTTTTTGTTGCATAACTCACACCCAGAACGTACAAAAATGGTCACAACACCAAGAGCTTTGGTAGGTATCTCTACTTGCGAGATGGACATGCCAATGATTGATATGCTGACGAATCAGCCACAAAAAAACGGTAAAACTGAAGACATTTGAGGGAGGCCTACGTCAAAAACTGGACGCCAGAAGGTTTATGCAGAACAAGAGAGTTTTGATAATTTATCCTGAACTTATTGACCACCTTTCAAAGTAAGCACTTAGAATGAAAAATCCGGCGTTAACATTATAGCGTAGTTACATCTCTCGTATTCAGAATAGTGAATATGGCGCACAATCAGATGACGAAAATGGATTTAGAGATACATAATTCCATTTATTACATTAACCAAAAAGCATCCAGAGAGTCCAGTCTCCGCCTCCGCCCATGGACCGCGGACATCGGGCACCGGATATCTCGGGTACAGGTAAACCATGCCGTAGAGTTCACTGAATAATGCGCCCGTATCCCAATGCCGGAGTTGTCAACCTGCTGCGAAAAAAACCGCTTCGAAAACCGCATAAATAACGCTGATTTATCGTCGCTTGTCAATAAAAAACGATCCGCAATATAAGTCTCGTACATTAAAATAATTTTTGTTTTTTTAACGGATCAGATGGCGTAGAACTTCACTCCGACAACTTCTTGCACTACTATAAAAGTATTGTAAATTTTTGTCATTTTTATCTATTGTCCCAAGTTCATTCGCTACGATCAATACAATTATATTGATCTAATAAATTTTCGAAACATGCGCATTAATTAAAAACGTTTGTAATATTTTTGTAATTTTTTTAAAGTTAAGCTACCGTCATAATGAGAGTTTTCGAGAAATACGCGTTTCTTGAAAACTATTATATTATTTTTGCCTGTCTTTATATTGTTAATAGTACAGTACAGACAAGACAACATTAGTTGCCTTCATTATCTATGAACACATTCATATTACAGCGTACGTAAGCGTAACGTATCCGCACATGCACGGGCCAGCACCGGCTGAGATTGTCGGCTACAATATTTTGTCTTTGCCTATATTCCTTGACCAATGCAATCCATTTACCATTATCCATCTTCTCGGTTTTAGCAATATCTGTATCTAATGACGACAACTAACGAAGATGGCGGTGCCAACGATATTAGTTCATTCTAACTGCGCAGGCGCATACATCTAGTGGCCAGTCACTGGCCACCAGCAAAGTCAAAATATTCTAGCCGACAATCTCGGCCGGTGATGGTCCGTGCGTGTACGGATATGTAACACTTATGTGTGTTATTGCGTAATATGAATTTGTTCATAGATAATATATGTAACTAATATTGTCGTGTCTGTACTGTACTATTCTGTACTGTGCGGTCCTGGTAGATGTGAATAGACCTTTATTGGTAACACGGGAACCTCGTCTTTCTTTAAAAAAACGTTTTTTACTATTCTTCTGTTTCGCGTTTGTTAGTGAGATTGATTACAGTAAAGTCGAATAGGGAATCTTTTGAATTGCGTATTTATATCTACACACCATCAATGCCAACTTACTGGGCGGGATAAATCCAATAGTACCAATGTAAGGGCAATATAAAATATTTACAAATGATCGTTTATATGGAGTTCATATGCAGAGTAGAAGCACACGTGGGAAGCAGTGTCATAAATAAATATTACGTACAATTTAATAGAAGAAGAAGTTAAGGACGTCCCCAGAAGACAAGTCTAATTTTGGAGATGAAGCATGTCAGCAGTCAGAATAATAGAAGAGCATCCATGAATATGAAGGTGTATGAAGCAAGGAGTGCATTGTGTAACCAAGACGAGTTGGGTAAAACTCCATCCTAACGTTATATAATGAGTTAAAATCTTGACCATAAAAAAGCATTATTTATAATATCTACATACATACTTAAAATAAATCTAATGGCCTACGTTTCAATAGCACACTGACTGCGCTGCAATAATTTCAAAGGTTCAAAAATAATTGCCAATCACCCCAAAGTCAAAGCTCATTTTTATCGATCATTGTTATCGTTCGAGTTCGGAAGGGATTGAGCTGAGAGGTTATCCACCTTAATTTCCTGGAATCCCGGAGCCGCCACCCAGATACATAATATGTCATCGAAGCATCGGGCGGCCGAAGCTTTCTCATGACTTTTTGGGAAAACTCCGGCAAAAAGCTCGCGCCGCACAAAGGTCCGATTTGCAACTTTATGTGACCAAAAATTCGTTATAGATCGTGGATAAATTCCATTAAGTGGAAGATACTCGCATTATCGCCCTGGTGAAAGACCACCATTCAGAATTGAAACGTTGCTTGAAATGGCTTTTAGCCGTGTTTGGTGACCAAGCGTGTTGGCATTAGATTTTTGTCAGTGGCTAAATGTGAAAGAAACAAATATTTTAAATATCTACATTTGTTTCTCCAAATAAGCTCAGGAAACCCTGGTAATAGTCTGTCGTGTACGTCCTAATACACTCTGTACAATATGACAAAGAAATATTGTGTACTAACATAATTCCAAGAAATTAAAATTATTGAAATTAAAAGCGTTTTTTGACTATAATGGGGATTTCCGACTTCAACACCGCTCGACTAGTTTGCTAGATTTATTAGAGCTTCTTTGATATTCATACCATCAGTAATATTGTGTGATTTAATATCGTCATCAAAACTGTTAACACATTTTAAAATGTTGTAATGTTAAAATTTCCTTTTATTTTTTCATTAATATTTTTGACCATCTGAAGTAGCATTTTGGATCTTTGTGCGCCGGCAGCAGTCAGGAGCCAGTGGGCAGCGGGCCCGCGGGTGGGCTTCTCCGGAGGTTCCCGTCAATCACAATTGGGAACATCGGTACTTTTAATGTCCCCTCGTCCTGCGTCCTGCGTCCGCGTCCCTGGCGACATTCGAATCCGATATTAAACGAGTGACGGCAGGAATAAAAAGGTTTTACCCGCCGTATATCTCGCGAAAGCATTTGTACAAATTGATTTGGACTGTTCCCGATGATATTACCCGTTGTTCCTTTTAGGCTTGGTTTTTCACGTGCATTGAATAATATAGATTAAAAAAACAAAAATAAATTCCTACATTTTAGAACCCCGTTACAATTTATTAATGTTTTATGCTGTGTGGTGAAGCAAAGCAATGCCTTTTCAGTACCTAGCTAACCTGCGCACCATAGGTTAATTGGGGTAGTTAACATACATCAATAGAATTGTCTGTGACTTTAAAAATATAAATACCCTAAAAACTCTCTACTGCTCACTATTTCGTCCTCATCTTGAATATGCCAGTGTCATTTGGTCTCCTTTCTATGCTGTTCATATTCATCATATTGAAAGCGCCCTTGAGGTGATTTTCTCACGAAAACGGCGCTATAGAAATAATCCATTTATTATTATTATCGCTTCTTACGTGGAATTGCATGGAGATTATGGCGAGAAAGAGGCGATTACTCCTTTGTTGAAATTGAACAAACCATAAACATTTGTACATTAGAAAAGCGTAGGAAAGACTTTGATCTTATTTGCATTTTTTAAATAATTAATCGTATTATTGACCCACCTTCTTTATTGGAACTCATTCAGTTCAATATTCCTTGCCGTAGACTCAGAAACAATTAATTACTTTTCCTTAATAAACACTCTACTAATTATGGGTACCATTCTCCACTGTCCAGAATGTCGAGACTTTTTAACTCAAGCCAGAGCCTTGAAATGATTGGTACCAGTGTTAGTGATTTTTGTAGGGTTTTACGAAATCAGAACTCTAAATCATGGACTCTACTAAAACCATGTTCAGGCTACTGTTCTTTTTTCGGTAGCTCTTGTTTATTTAATTTCGTGTTATGTATTTGGTGTAATTGGACATTGGTCCGTAAATAAATAGAAATGAACGTTGATGAAGCAAGGAGTGTAAGCCGAGACAGAGTATGACGGTTTACTCTTTGTGTCTACCCCTGTGAGGAAATGACGTAATGGTTAGTTAATTAACATTGATAATAGAAATCTTCTTCTAAAATGCGAGAATAATTGATAATAAATAAGGAAAACTTTCACGAAGTATTTTCTTAATGGGAGAATATATTAGAAAATTCTCCATAAATTTATCGTTTGTAAATAGTTCCACCATTACACAACGACTCCGGAAGGCAAATAATAAATTAACTTTGCAGAACTTTACCAACCGTATTTGTTCTGAAAAATGTATTTTTAAAAATTATTTGTAAGGCTGTATCAAAACGACTGTTTAGGAAAAGGGTAATAACTCTCAGAATCAAAATTTTACAGGCGACGTAGACGTTGCAATAATGAGTTTTCCTATAAAAATAAAAGTTTTGTTTTTCATGAAAGGGAAGTGAAGTGAGGTTATCAATTTATAATTTTCACGGATGAATGATATTTGGAGAATGTAATATGATTTAATAATTTTGGTATAGATGTCGGTCAAGTCATTTTTCTTATTTATATTTGGGACACCTTAGAAAAAAAAAACAGAGTTTTTAATAAGAAACAGATTTTTGTGGCGTGATTCCTTTGTCCGGAATGTTTTATTGGTGGACAAGGTAACGTTTACGTAACGGAGAGAGGGACGTCGGAGAGTTATTATTTATTAATTCAAAATAATGATAATATTATTATGCAATACGATAAACATAATGTTTTTAAATAGAAAAATATTTATTAATTGAAAAACTAAAGTTTAAAACTAAAAAAATATTAATTGATAAACTAAAGTTTAAAACTCTAAACTGACCGGACATCAGAAGGGTGCAGGTTCGAGTCCTGTCGGTGACATTTATCTTTGCTCGGAAAGGTTTTTTCAATTTGGATGAGTGTTTCAGGCTAATAATTATTGTTTATAAAAATAATTAGAAAAATATTTGTTAAATGTTTTATAAATTTACATAGGCTTAGCATTTATCAAAATCTAATCAGAAATATTTCTTTTTTCTGACCGTTCCATTGTATGTTTTACAAAATATTTAAAATACGAATATGATTTATAAAGTGGAGAAAAGTATGTTTAATAATTTGTCGTTGCGTTTTTGTAAATAAACGTAACCAAAAATTTGTAATCCGCATTACAAAAAAAAAAAAAAACATTGAAGCCGATGTAGGTGATCCCTTAGAAGTGAGGTTATATGACAATATTTTGATTCACCAAATAGCTTGTTAATGCCATTTTCCTAAAGACAGTCCATGTCATATAAAACATTTTATTTATTTAGATATTGTAGATACATTTATATAGCAAATTACATCATGGAAGGAACATAATATTTTATGATAACTAATAAATAATAATTGAGAATATTTAAAAACTGAATAAAAAAAATATCTAAGAATTTGATTTTTTATGATTTCTAAGTTGTCTTAAATGTTGAATTCATACTATGCACATTTTGACATTTCCGAAAACTGCCAGTCTAAACTGAAAAAATATTTAAATACTGGTTGCGATAGCGCACTTTAAAATATGGGAACCTAAGCTGAATACATGAATTAAATAAAGCAATAAGTTCTTTTTTTTTTCACCAAGTAGTAACTTAGTGATGGTCCTTGTGCCATCGCCAATACCCTAAATTAAGACTTGAGTACCACAAAATATATGTGTTGCTATACTTGATGTAGCAAGAACGAATAAGTCGTTTGTACCTCTGCTTTCTTACATGACATTTGGCGTGTTTAGTAATTAAGTACCGGGTTGGTTACAAATAATAGTCGTTTTTAATAACTTTTCACGAGGCACTTCGATCCCTTTTTTTTTTAAATGAGTCATGGCACTTAATGCCTTCTAGAAATTCAAAACTAAAATAGCTTTTTTATATATTTTTAATTTCATGGTATATTTATAAATAAATATATTCCAATGTTTCCTAACAATAAGTGTTTTTATTCAATAAAAAATCCTATATCTTTGATAAAAAAAAATTGGTACTTAGTGCTTTATTTAATTCAGGTATTCAACGTATTTTATTGACACCCCATTTTAAAATATTATTTTTTTATATAAAAACAATTTTTTTTAAAGACAACTTGATAAATGTATCGAATTTCAGTGATTTTTATAGCCATCGGCTGACGCCTACGGAATCAGGGTGGCAATTAAAATCTCTCCTTAATTGCGGTAGATTGTCCTTCCGTCAACAGATCCAAGGGCCAGCCATTGACCCGGTAGGGATATCGCGTACAAAAACATTTAGTTTTCCTGTTTAACTGCTTTCTTGCGCATATGAGGGCGGTTACCCCCCATTAGCAATTCATTGACTTCAGATCAATTGCCTTATGTAGTAGGCATGCTGAATCTGTTTTTCGGGTGTTACAGAGGAAGCTGCTGTTGCGTAACACGTATTGCGTAATTTCTCTGGTACATTATTTTGTAAAATTGTTATGTGGAACGAACTGCCGTCGTTCTTCTTCCCTCATTCATGTAATCCGGGTCTCTTTAAGATCTAGATTAACAACTCCTCCGTTAGTCTCTTCCCCCACCTCCAAACCTGCGATTCCTAATCGGGTTTTAGATCCCATGGCTTTAAAAAATGTAAGTAAGCCATATTTTAACAAATAGTGCTATGTTTATTTAATGGTCAGAAATTAATCATTATCAAAAATGAGTTAACTGAATTATTTTTACATTAATTTCACACAGGAGGGATGCTGTGTAGAGGGTATTTTTAAGGAAATGAACGAGAAGAAGTTCTGGGAAGGAAAATGATATAAGCGGTTGATGAGAATCTGGGGGTCAGTGTATCAAGAAGTTACGGACGTATTAATCCATATCCTCCACTGCAAGGCGGTAGGCCGGAGTGGTCAAAGGACCTACCTTAACCGGCCTCTCCTCAGTTGGTGGGCAGACCCATTCGCCGCCAAGACCTAGACACACCTCACCCCATGATCCCGGAAACCCCTGCTAAATCAACAAACGTAACGAGCCACTTTATGTGACCTATGACAGAGGTGTCGGTAGTCCAATGGGGTGATGGTACCCATTCCCGCCTCCAAAATTGAATTATTGATTTGATCATCCTGAAGAGTGATAGAAGCCGTAGAGAGGAAACGTCATACAACGCGATTGCACTTGTTATTCTAAACTGCAGCCTGCAACTTTAAGATTGCCCTGAAGGTAGCCGACTTCCATGAGAGCGCCAGAAGAATCAATATATTAAATTACTCGTAAACTAAATCATAAACATTCAAAAAGGCCTGCCGCCCTACCCAAAAACATTCGCCATTTCGGCAGCGTATCCCGAGACAGAAAGAACAAATAAATTCACTTTTTAAATAGGTTTTTTTAAGAATGACGAGGTAAGGGCATCATCTAAAATCGATCTTATGGTTCTCGGAAAAATGGAACGGACTGCGGAATAAATATATTTAATAGTGTATCACCGCGCAGCACACGCTCCACGGAGGCGGCTGCTTCCGAGCTAACAGGGCTGGCAGCTGGTACTAAACTTACCCTACTAACCTGAACTTAACTAAGCTGAACCTAACTAAGCTGAACATGATTGGCTTAATTATTTTAACCACATTCACATTTGCCTTTTAATCATATCGGCCATTAACGCATTTTCTTCTTTTGTCTTTCCACTACGAATAACCGTTGATTTTCGACCCGTCAGTCTTATGTTATATTGTGTTGTGTTATCGGATGTCAACCTACTAGTCAAGCAAACTTTTGTAATATTTTAAGGAATTCATTTTTATAAAGTTAACAATCATTTTAAAACTTCCGTTCAAATATACTGATTTCCAAATAAATCTAAATTGAAAAGTCAACAAATAATGAGGATCGCAAATCGTCAATTCACGTTCCGTCTTATGAGGGCGAAAACGATGCGACAACGACGTGATGTGACGTGGAGAGAAAAATTCAAATGGTATGAATCTCTTGGAAGCGTCCTACGTGACAAATAACAAGCGACGAATTGCGTGTTACAGCGCGGAACTTCAGCGACGCGATCTGTTAATTTGATATTTTCGCGCAAAGTGGACGCGACGGTTATTGCTATTTTTCAATATGGTTGAAGTCTAAATATCTTTAGGGGCCAAGTTAAATGAGCTTTTCTTAATGTCACAAAAACATTAAAGGAAATGACAAAATATAAAAAATAGACTTTTAATATTGTTTTTAAACGATATACCAATAAACGGACTAATTAGCGTGGATTTAATAATGCTTTTTAAAAAAATGTTTTCCCAAGAAAACCGAGTTTCCCATATTAAAACTAAGAAGATATTACGAATACAAAAAACATATATCGATACCTTAGTTCAATCAAGAAATAACACAAAATTACTGGGTTTTGAATTAATGATGAAAAATGGTAAAGAAACTCTCCCATTAAACTCTCAATATAAGTCTAATTCGTCGTAATTATGTATCAGATATTTTTTTATGGAATTGTATTGAAATCAGCACATTCTTAGTTCAATTGAGAAACATGTCAAATGTTTCCGTTTGGAACTTAATAAATGTAGCCATTTATATCTATGATTTGATAGGTTGATAAATTACTTACATGTTATATTGTTATGTTATAGGTGGACAAAATAACTTTACATCGGAGCGATGTTTTTATGAAAAATTTTCAAATCCAGTTTTCTCTAAATGAGGCATTTTGAGTTAGTTCCCTATTGAACTAAGGTATAGATATATTAGTTCTCCTTCTTTGAGATATATATTTCTGAAAAATTTTGTATTTACTCGTATAACGGAAGTTTTCAAATTAAAAATTAAAAAAAAACTCTTGCGACCGTCCATAATCCATGAGTACGTGGGCAAGTACGACAGAGTTGTCGCTTAGCATATCGTCGCTTCATGATGGTTCACCGGCTAAAATTCCAAAGAAATCACGTGCTCCTTATGCAGGTGGCGACAAGGTTGAAAGTCCCGCTTAACATCGGCCGAATGTTTCGATTTACGCAAAAAAAAACCATCACCAAAATCCGTGTTTTATTCTATTCTGAAAAGCTCAGATATAATTATTTAGGTCCTAGGGAAAACCAATGAAAGCTATCGTTATTAAGGCGATCCACTTCCTAAAATTCAAACGAAATCACGCAATCCTTATGCAGGAGGCGAAAGGTTTTAAATCACCGGCCGCATGCTTCGATTTACGCAGAAAAAACATCACCATAGTGCGTGATTTATTTTATTTTATAAGGCTCAGACATAAATATTAAAAAAAAATCAAATGAAACACTCAAACTTTGTTTAACCACATTTAGTTCCATCCTGGAACGGTTTAGTCTAGGCGCCCCCGTACCTGCCGGCTACGTTTTATAATCGCTCTTGATTTATCCTGGAAATATTGGGAAGTTATTAATTTTCCCGGTGTAAAAATAGCATAAAATAACCGCAATAATTTTTAGGTTACATTTATAAAAATTACATAATTTTAGTGCTGTCGTTTCGAGCTTAAATCAAGTTTATAACAAAAACCCAAATATTTCAAATATTTTGAGTTGAAATATGCTTCGTTCTTCTGAATTAACGCATCAGCGTCGGTCACATCTATACTAGTGAAGTGCCAACAGTTAATAGAAACGGCGATTCGGGCTATTCGCGCTACGGTGGTTGTAAAAAATATTGTATACAACCGGGAAGTGGGCTGCTGGGACCCCAACAAGGACACCGCCAGCTGGGGCGAGAACGAGCCTTTACCTTCGTCATTGAGATAGTGGCCAAGTTCCTCAACAAGCACGATTTGACCTGATCTGCAGGGTGCATCAGGTGGTAGAGGACGGGTATGAGTTCTTTGCCAAGAAGCAACTGGTACGGCGGGGAATTCGATAATGCAGGAGCAATGATGTCAGTGGACGACACGCTGAAGTGCTCCTTCCGGATCCTGAAGCTGGCTGACAAGCGCATGGCGTACGTGCAGACCAACACCAACCGTCCCGTCACGCCGCCCAGGGGCGTCACCAAGACAAAGAAGATTTTGAGGGCCCTCTGGATCAATCCCACTGGCCACCATCCTCCCCCGCCGCTCCACCCTTTTAAGAGTATTCTGTGTTATTTATCCTAAAAAATATGGATAATAATTCTTTGTGTTAGCTTAAATACATTCTTGAATATAATGGAAACAATCACTCTATCATTTGTATTAGCGTCTTGCAATATATCGTAAGGAACAAATACAGTTAGCTTTTTTTTTTCAGTTTAACATTAAATTTAGTTTTGATAATTTAACTGCATCTCTTTATATGGTCTATAAATAATGTGTAATGATAGCCTGTCCTAAAAGAGAAAATAAATGTAAACAAAAAAAAAATAATAACAATAAATTCGTAGAATAGACGTAAAAAGAATATGAAGTAATATTTGTACAGCGCCCCTGAGGTGATTTCTTACAAAAGCGGCGCTATAGAAATGGTCCGATTATTATTATTGTTCCGAAACTGGTAGGTGTATAAAATAATTGTGGTTTAAACAAAGTTTGAGTGTTTCATTTGATTATAATGGATAACCACCAAGTGATAGCTTTATACAATAGTATAAAATGTTTTTAAATTATGTTTTAAAAAACTTAATTTTCTACAATGTGACAATATCCTACAAAGGTTTCATAAGTAAGAGATTTTGCACTTTAAACATTTTTTTTAGATCTGATACTTTTTTTTTCTAGGCTTATAAAAAGACTCAATAAAAAAATACCCATTTAAACGAAAGGCCAAGGTGTGTTTAACTTGCAGTATTTATATAAATCGTCTATGATATTTCTAGGCCATCAAAATTTCAAAACAAAAACACTTCATCGCCTTAAGTGGTAACCCCGCTATTATTGTGTTACTGTTGCAGTTTTTTTTATGTTTCGCCAAGTTCCGCTGTGACCAGCGACCAGTGGCGGTGACAGGAGCAGCTGGGGAGGGAGGCGGACGCTGATGGTGATACGCCGGTGCATAATTTACAACTCCGAACATTTATTTACCAATGATTTATTTTACTATTAAAAATGACATTTACAGGTGTTCTCAGTAGCCCTTTGTTGCTCGTTTTATTACCTTCTCCATCTCCAATACGAAGCCTATTTGTAAAAAACAAAAAAAAAAAAGATTATTTGTATTTACCAATATTGCAATATTTATGTCAACTTTCTGCATTTACACATTGAGACGCAAATAGAAATATAGTTAAAAGATTAATCAACAATAATACATAGTATACTAAAAAATAATGACAAGTTCAGACTATATATAGTGTATATTTTTAGTTTTATCATTATTATTTATTTTTTGATGCGGAGACGGTTTGCATAACTCCCGTGAGCACTCAGACCATTAGCTTATTGTGCTATCTCCCAATTTACCTTATTCCTTTGATCAAGTTCACCAGGTTTGTCATTGGATATTCTGCTGTCTCTTGGGTCCACAATATGTCTCTTCCGGGTAGCTGAGCCTTCTTCACATCAAGGCGGGACATTGGCACCATGCGTGAATTGGAGTCTCTTCATCCTTTTCTCATTTCCCGCATCTATTGGTCCAGTCCCAATAGCTGTATGTGTCCCCTGAGGTCGCAGTGTCCCGTTAGTAGTCCTACCAGTTCCCTCAATGAGTTTCTCTCCATATGATAGGTATCCTAATAGGGAAAGCTTCGCTTATGTTGATATTTATATATTAAAAACAGTGGTGTAAACAAAAATAATTCTTATTAATTTATTACTATTGATGTCACAGAATAACTACAAATCTATTGAAAAAAGAAAGAAAGTTTTTTGATGGGGAAAAATTATGATTGTAACGAACTTTGATGCATACAAGACGTCAGGTTTGGTGAGAGAGATGATATCATGAAGGAGAGACAACAATACAAGGATATAAAAGCATGCAATGTTGTCCAGTATTTCTTCGTTATGCCATGCGAGATAATAAATTGTGTTAATTACAGTCCATTGACGATTATTCCGCCATCGCATATCAAATCACGGCAAAATCTGTCATTAATAAGGGCATTCTTCAAACGGCAAGGATATCACAATAATTTTAATGCTGTTTGACAATAAAATGTAGAAATTACAAAATTTCTTTACAATGGAGAAAACCGAATAACGCCGATTTTGGAACGGTTATAGAACATTCAGATGTGATGCGAATTCTGAACATGGTATGGTATATGCATAATGTGAACAATATACACCAGAGACGTATTTCTTTTCAAAGTTACATCATTTTTCCTTTGGAGCATCTTGTTGCTGCTATCTGAACCAATTTAAAAGATTAATATATATTTGTTAATGATTCTCAACTATCCGGAGCCAGGGGGATAATTGTATTATCAATTGGCGTGTTGTAAGGGTGGAAGAAAATGGATATGGGAAGAAGAAGATCCGGAAGTACCTGGCTATGCATACCTTGTCACTAAACACATTTAAAGCCATTTCAAGCAACGTTTGATTATGAAAGTTGGTCTTCCACCAAGGCGATACTGAGAGTATCTACATACCTGCAGTTGTGATTGCAACGCCCTAATATTTATCAACCATAGATCGGAACACATTTGAGAAACCATGTAGAAACATATTTTTTCAATTCCTTTCATTCCTCTGTTTATGTTCATTATAATGATTCTCCAGATTTCTTCTGATTCCTTTGCTACCCCCAATTCTTTCAATACAATTTCAACACGTTGAAAAATTATCATCTACACCTATACCTACACCTACACCTATACCTACACCTACACCTATACCTACACCTACACCTATACCTACACCTACACCTATACCTACACCTGTACCTACACCTACACCTATACCTACACCTACACCTATAAAAAGAAACAATTAAAATTGGTAACTTTGTGGCATCATTATTAATTAAATAATATATAATATTCTGAATTTGCAAATCATATTTTAGAAACCAATCATTCGATCGATGTAAATAATGATTTAAAATTTTTACTTGCAACTACAACAGGTTTACAATTAGATGAATTTTAAATTTTAGAAATAAGAAAAAGCATTAATAGCGAATTAAATTTAATAAATAATCAAAGATTTTTTTTAAAATAGCTTACTCTTAAATATATTTTCATATTAATATTAATAATAATAGTTGTTTTTTTTTATTTCTAATATAAATTTGTTATTCAATGTTTTATTATAATTTTTGATTAATTACCTACCTACTTTAATTATTTTTTGTATGTTTATTCATTTGTATATTCTTAATATTGTTTTTTAGTATTCATATATTCGTTAGGATGGCAGCATTGCTGTCGAAACATGTAGACATATTTATTTATTTTTATAAAAGTGGTGTACACAAAGTAATTTTTTAAATTATTTAATTAATTTTTTTGTTTAAATGACTGACATCTTTTTATACAATAACAATAAAAAAATATCGGTAGGTAGGTACTATTTAGTATTCAAACACATAAATAAAGCCATTCTGTATAAATTTTGTCTTTGTTTAAATGGAATTATTTCGTAGGAAGTCATTTTTCATCTGCGTAGCAAACCATAAATAACATAATCCAAACAACAAAAGTCATTACAACAACTTCGATTTATTATTAAGAACATGACTTCCCATAGATATTCTTCAGCAAGCCAAGCAACTTGCTTGATCTATGAGTCTTTATTTCAGAAGGCAAAATATTACGTATTTCCAAGACAAAATATGGGACGCATAGTATTATCCCAAGGATGGGAAAAATCATATTTTTCTACGTTAATATTGTAGTGAGAAAGGAAGTGTAGTGGGGTAAGGATGTTGGATATGAGGTCCCTTACCATTCAAATCCAGTTACTAAACGCCGATGTATAGAAGTGGAGTATGGAACTGGCAGAGAAAGAATAAAAGTAGACTGAATCCTGTAGAAACTCGGTTACTTGGTCGAGCGACCAAGGCGTCGCGCGTCAAGTTTCCACCCAGGCGTCGCGTGTTCTACCATCTACTTGTCAAGTCCTCCATATCATACATAAGCAACATTATGCGCTTATAATTATGGTAATAGGAGGAATTGGAGTTTGCAGAGCAGATATACGGAAAAGGGAGTATCGGGTGAATGCAAATATTACGTGAAAGATAATTAATTACATATAGAAAAAGTCGGGGGCACCCGAGGAATTTATGACACAATCGTGAGAATCAGATACTTGAGTCGGATCATGACAAAAGTAGAAATAGCAAAAGAGTACCTATGTGGGAGACGATTATAAATGTGAATGAAGCAAAGATGGTATGCCAAGACAGAGTTTTGTGACATTCCATTATCTGTGCGGAGAACGCCGCCGCGTGATGATCTACTAATTACTAAACTTAGCTAAATCGATAGCAAGCGATGTTTCGTTTCTGTGTAGTGACGGCCTCCATGGTCGAGGGGTAAGGCTCTCGAGTACGAATCCGAAGGTCGCGTGTTCATATCCCGGCGTGCGCAAGTAAATTTTATTTAATTAATTTGTGTTGTTTCACAATTAATTAATTTAAAAATAATGTATGGTATATTTGCGCACGTTCCAGAGTGGAAGATACTCTCAGTATCGCCCTGGTGAAAGACCACCATTCAGAATTGAAACGTTGCTTGAAATGGCTTTTAGCCGTGTTTGGTGACCAGATCTGAATAGCCAGGTATTTCCCCACCTCCCTCCCGAGAAAGACACTGAAAGTATGATCTTCCACTCTGGACCAAACCGAAAATACATTTTAAATTTTTTGAACACGATAACAACAATGTTTGAATAATTTATCAAAAATTATGCATGGCTCTTTTGTGGGTATTTAATGTTTGCTTTGTTAAGGAAATGCATTTTGGTTTTTTTTTAGAAGAGACTTGTATGAATATTTATTTGTTCTTCATAATTAGTTCTGGTAGAGATCTTTTAAATACCAGATACCTACCAACAAAAACACAAATAAAATTGTGATTCATAAAAATGTGTATTTATATATTTGTCCAATTACACAAAATACACAACACTAAATGAAGTAAACAAGAGCTGGAGAAAAATAACAACAAATAAATTAATACATTAATGAAGCAATGACAAAATTAGGACAAGAGAGACATTTGAGAGAACATTCAAGTTAAAACCTAAAGATGGTTTCGTAGAGTCTATGATTTTAGATATACTAAATGATAACTTTCGAAGCTTATGTTCTTAAAGCCTGACAAAAATGATTTAGACTGGTACGAAAAGTTTTAAAGCCCAGGCTTGTGTTAACAAGTCTCGACATTCTGAATAGTGAAGAATGATTCCCATAATTAGGAGATAGGTTGGGGAAAAGCAATTCATTGTTTCTGAGTCTACAGCAATACATGGATGAGTTGCAACAAACAAGGTGAGTCAATAATGTTTTTTTTAAATACAAATCTGATCAAACTCTTTCCTGTGTTTTTCTAATGAAGAAATGTTCATGATTTGTTCAATTTCATGATATGAGTAATCGCCTCTTTCTCTATCTAATCTCCATGTAATTTCACGTAATAAACGATGTTGTACGAATTCAATATGATGAATACGAACATTGTAGAGAGGAGACCAAATGATACTGCCACATTCAAGATGCGGTGAACTAGTAAAGAGTTTTAGGGTATGTATGTTCACATGCAATTCTATAAGCCAAGAAGTTCTGGTGTTCAAAATAAATTATTAAAATTTTTATTACAAAACGGTCTGATGTGCCTTAATAGAGCGGACGGTAGATAGGGATCGGTTTATTAGATCTATAAGGTGACATTATTTTGCATTTATTAATATTTAGTTCTAAACAGTTAGTTTTACACCAACCCATTTTTTATTTATTTGTAAGAAACAACAGCTTTTAATTCAAATATATATAAAGGAAGTTTAACAAAAGGTAAGACAACAAAGTTTCTTGTGCTAATTGTGGTTAAATAAAGATGTTTTATTTATGAAGCTAACAAGATTAAGAAAAAAAAACAAAATAAGAAAGAAGGGGGGAGGGGAGGAAGAGGAAATAGGATCGGGACAGAAGATGCTCTCGATACATTTCATACTCGTGCATCAATTTTTGGTCGTACGTATTACTTCGGTTCGATATTTTGAAAGGGTATTGTGAAGAATTTCAATAATGTGAAATTATTCGTTATATTGCGGACAAATACGGAAAATTGGAGAATTTATCCTAAGAATGGTCCTGCATGCGGGCAAATGAAAAAAAATCGGTTTGTTCGGTTGGTCTTGATGGTATGTGAATGTTTATAAAGTTAATGAGCTCTGGCGAGTCCAGACCATTATTCGTAATTTTAAATAACAAGATTTGATCAAATATTAAACGTTGCGTAAACGCATGATGAAGTTACAGAATTTTAAGGATTTCGTATTATTTGCAAAGCGGAAATTAAATTTATAATCTTTATGCTTAAAGAATTTACGTTGAATGCTTTCGATTTTTTCAATATGGGCTTGGTATAAAGGTGTCTTGGTATAGTGTTGTGTATCGGTGTGGAATATTCTAAGTGAGGGCGGATATACGCGGTGTAAAGGGAGTACGGAATCTTTATGTTGCGAAAAGGTTTTAAAATATTTATTGGCTTTATTGATAACCTCATTAGTTTGTTTGATAAAATTTAGTTTCCCATCCAGTATTACCCCAAGGTCTCGATTAAATTCTACTTGAGTGATATGTGTATCGTTTAAGGTATATTTAAAATTAATTTTCTTTTTGTTACGCGTGAATTATAATTTGTTACATTTTGAAATATTGGTAACCAATTTGTTCAATTTGCAGTACACAAAAAGATGATTGAGGTCATCTTGAAGGTTGATGCAGTCATTAACTGATTTGACAACTGGATTTTTTTTCCATCATCTGCGTATGTTAGGTAATTAGCGTGTAAAAAATATTTATGGAAATAAATATATACATTAAATAATAGTGGCCCTAGGTGAGAACCATGAGGTACACCGGAGGGCACGATAAAAAAACTAGACTTAGTTCCCTCAACTGATACACATTGAAGTCTACTCTGGAGATATGAAGTGAGCTACCGAAATCACCGTTATAATCACCTTTATGCCTAATTAATTTATTCATTTTTAGTGAGAATGGATTGGTTTACCTTATCGAAGGCCTGAGAGTTATATGTGTAGATTACATCTACTTGATTTTTACTGTCCATGTTGCTCGTTAGACATTCAGTAAAGATATAAGTAGTTTAAGTAATTGTGTTAGTCCCGATTTTTTTAAATAGAAATCCATCTCATTGGTTTCGTATGTTACAAACATTGATTGGATAGATTTGGTCGTAGATAATACGTTCGAAAAGTTTACTAAAATAATTCAATTAATGTAATGAAAGTTTACCAATCATTAAATGAGTCGATATTGATTTAGAAAAGAATGAAGTTATGGCAAGATTTAATTATTTTGAGAATCTTATTGTTATCGGCAAAAACACAAAGGCGCGAGTAAGATACACTGGCAATATCGTTAATAATTTTGACTATTTTATATCTATCACGTAAATAAGATTTAAAGAAAGATAATGACTTTCTAATACTGATAGCATGGAGTTTGGCAATAAGAATCGAGCGATTAACTTTATCAAAACCTTTAGAAAAGTCCGTATAGAGAACATCAACCTTAGAGTTATCTTAAAGAGCGTTTAAATGGTATTAGCAAAAGAAAGTAAATTAGCTGTGGTAGATTTAGCAGATCTAAATCCATACTGTTCATCAATGAGAACATTTTTGAAAACGGGAGTGATTTTTTTTGTAATATAGACTCAATATTCTTGGAATATGATATATAATCGATAGTAGTTTCTGATGTTCGACTTAAACATATGTCTAAAATGCGATATTTTCCAGGATTCAGGAAATGATCCAGATGAAAAAGATTAGTTACAAAGATATAAAGTGACTTGGATAATGTATATTTACATTATTTAAATAAAATATCGAGAATTCGGTCAGGGTCCCAGTACTTTACTTGGTAGATAGATTTTTTTTTATAATAGAATTTATATTTCGCAATTATTAAAGTCAAAATTTTCTGTGTAGTTGTGTGAGGGAATGAAAATTAATAAATAGAGGAGAAGTGTTTCGCGAAGAGGTTAGCAATAGCAAGTCCGTCTGTAGCATGAGTTTCATTATAATACATTCTTGAAGGGATATTATGTTCAGTACGCTTTTGGGCCACAAATTGTCAAAATTGTCTGGGGTTTAGTTGTAACTTTGACTCAGTAACTTCTATATAGAATTTATAGCACTTAGCCGATTCAAATTCAAAAAATTCTCTTAGATGACAAAATTTTTGATAATGTAAGATAGTTAATAATATGATAGATATAATCATAATGAGCAAAATTCATGCTGACATAGTCGCCATCATAGTATATACGTAGTATTCAGAATACTAAATACAAAGCAGAAAATCTATTTGTCGCAGCAAAAACTCTCGAACACAAAGGTCAAAAGCAGTCAAAAGTCATAAAATTCATGCTGACATAGTCGCCATCATAGCATATACGTAGTATTCAGAATACTAAATACAAAGCAGAAAATCTATTTGTCGTAGCAAAAACTCTCGAACACAAAGGTCAAAAGCAGTCAAAAGTCATAAAATTCATCCTGACATAGTAGCCATCATAGTATATACGTAGTATTCAGAATACTAAATACAAAGCAGAAAATCTATTTGTCGCAGCAAAAACTCTCGAACACAAAGGTCAAAAGCAGTGAAAAGTCATAAAATTCATCCTGGCATAGTCGCCATCATAGTATATACGTAGTATTCAGAATACTAAATACAAAGCAGAAAATCTATTTGTCGTAGCAAAAACTCTCGAACACAAAGGTCAAAAGCAGTCAAAAGTCATAAAATTTGCACAAGTTAATCTTTACAGAACTTCGTAAAGCTGAAATCGCGATAAAACTTAATCGAAATCTGCAGCATTAGTTATGGAGGTTTCAAATATTCATCTTAATAAATAATAATAAATTTATAAGAAAATACGCCAAATTATTTGTTCCGTATTTTTAATTTCTTTAAAAAAATAAACATTTAAAATACTTGCAGAACTTAATAACAACATTATTAAATTCAATTTTCTTGAAATTAAAAAAAATATATGTATTTGGAATTCTACTAATAAAGCAAAATAACAATTAATAAAAAAAGGACATTTAAATCGGACAAAGCTAGTAGTTTAGTTTTCACCGTTCTTAGTTAATATTTTTATTTTTAGAACTATTAATTCGCGGTGAAATTCTACTTCAGGATGAATTGATGATGTTTTAATCCTCTGTTGAAATGAGTAATTTAATTAACTTAAATGTTGAAAATAAACACCTTGGAGTGACTTATTTTTTTAGCAGGTGCCTGTTGCAAGGTAAAACAAGTCCGGTGTAAAACTAACAGTCCACAAGGCTTTTTTAATCTATAAGTTTATTAAATTTTAGCAGTTTAGCTAGTAACGAATATGTTCCTTTAACAAAAAACAATAATTCATAACAATTCATCTTACTTTTTTAAATTTATTTATAATATAAAGTGACATAGCATTTCAGTTTTGGATAGTTTACTGATACATATTTACTTTATATTATATACAACAGAAAAAGGGTTGCACGAGAATACCGCACGAGAGTCCCAACTGCTCCCAACCGTTTGAAGCCAGTGAGACTATGGCATTCCCGATTGGGTAATGTTGTGAGGCTGAAGGTATTGGGGAGGGGAAGGAGAATGGGAAGAGGGAGGTGGGGAAATACCTGGCTATTCAGATTTGGTCACCAAACACGGCTAAAAGCTATTACAAGCAACGTTTCAATTCTGAATGGTGGTCTTTCACCTAGGCGATACTGAGAGTATCTTCCACTCTGACACTCTGACATAATTACTAACCATCCGATAACGATGCACAACAATATGAATTCAATAGAAAATAAAGTTTGGGTCAAGTGATAACGAAAGATGAAGTGTTTTAGACAGGTATAAATTCTGTATTACAAGAGAGTCGAGAAAGTTTTGGAGGCTATCGCTAAATATGTCAATTACTTGCCACTACAGTGGATGTTATTATACTAGACACATTCACACAAGAGGTTTGTAGAAGGTTAAATTGGTTCTTTGGGAAAGAATATGATTTTTTTTAGTAGACGGTGAATGATATTGTTTTTTTTATTTTCGCCAAGATAGAAGATTCTGTGTGGTTATTTATAATTTTTAAAATAAATTTTGTGTCTTTTTTGTCACGACATTATGCGAAGTATTCCAGGCATTTCTTTTAATCGGTAAGCACTGTGGACAATCCGCTTCTATGGGATAATGTCCGAGTTAGTCTCATTTGAACCGATTCGATCATTATGTTGAAGCAATGAAAAATAAAATATCGACATATTTATACGACGATGTAACGTTGCTTAGTTAACTTTTCGTTATCATTTAAGAGGAACGGCTGCGCTGCCTGTTTCATACATAAATTATTTTTGGATTTGAGGCCAAAATAACCATCCAAACTGAATGATGTAGTTTTTTAAATTAAAGGTTTAGTAAATATCTAGTACGCGTGAGAAGTATTTTATTTATTTTTGTTTTAAATTATGAAGTATATGCCATGAAAAAAAAAAATAATTT
Organism: Halesus radiatus; assembly: GCA_022606495.2. NCBI lineage: Eukaryota > Metazoa > Arthropoda > Insecta > Trichoptera > Limnephilidae > Halesus > Halesus radiatus. The sequence continues at coordinate 70,011 of JAHDVE020010246.1, forward strand.
TCATAATTTTCGAGGTAACTTAGAAAATTATTTGCGGGTTTATCGTATTTTTTTTTTTAAATTCATTTTTGCAATGTAAATATGAATACGTAAATAAAAATATATAAACAAAACATTTATATACGGCAAATTTGTGTTCCAACGTAAATTGGTCGTTTTCAATTTAATTTAACGTCCACCATAATGCTTGTTTTAATTTTTAATTTTTTTTTTTTTTCATTATATTTTCAAAGCAGTCGGGTTAAAACTTTTTTTTAAATCACCGTTAGCGCCCAAATAATTGTTAAGGGTGCTTCTAAAATAGCGAATAATCAATTCCTTTAATGGCCTATATTTCATAATATAAAACAAAAATAAATAAATTACTTGTAATCCGTACTAGATATTTACTATACTTTTTGATGAAAAAAATCGTTTGGTTTAGGTGAGTATTTTGACCTTAAATCCAAAATTAAGTTTTGTATAAAACAGGCCGCGCACCCGTTCCTCTTAATGTAATAATATTGAGCTCCTTTCAGCCTTCCTGCACTCCCATAATAGACGAGTTAAACATAATCCACAAGTCAACCAGGTATCGGAAGATACGGTCAATAGAGATCAATATCCCTCGAACACCCTTCATGGTCCGCTGAGCCCTAAAGGCCATTCATTAGTGACACCTTAACGACCAGGCGAGCCTAGTGTCGGGGGAATATATGCCCTACGGGTTATTATCCACTTTCGGTGCGAGAAACCCTTATTATTACCTATTAGGTGTGACCTGGGGGAGCCTTTGCTCTGATTATGGACCATTGTGGTATTCCTGGAATGCGACCATAAATTATGTTTTTAAAATCTTTTTGAATGAAAATTTTAAGCTTGTGGGTCAATAAAACTATTATGATGTAAAAAAAACCGCAGACAGCTGAATAGTAAACAAAACAAATTCATAAAAAAACTCTGCTGTTAAATTGTTTTAAGGCCTCGCATTAATCTCTAGAGAATTTAAATTTAGGCAAGAGTTCTATCGAGCATCGGCTCTGAATTCCGACTGACCGCTGTTGAAAGGCAGATATGATCATTCCAAAGATAGAAAGAGCGCGCCAATATGAACAGCGTTTAGAATAAATGGGCGTAAGTGAGAATTCTAAAAACATTAATAAAACATGACATATTTGAGAAAAATCAAAAATCTTAAAACGGATGTCTTAAGTATCATTTAAAGAAACACTATGATTTTTTTCAAACCTATAAAGTGTTAAATAACAGAACAAACCCGTTTTCTTTAATTTTCGGTGCATACTTTGCTTTTTTCTATCGGGGGAATTTCATATAATTATCTTGAAAAATAAAAATATTTTTTTTTTAAGTGCATAAAACCTCCAGTTCTTAAGGGATATTTGTAATATATCCATAGAAATTCTGTTTTGCCGAGCCTTAAGTGAGAACTGCCTAACTGCCCGGAGACAGTGAGACTATGGTATTGTAATTGGGGTATGTTTTTGAGGCTGAGGGGAGTGGAAATGGGAAAGAGGCGGCGAAGGAGAAGGTTGGGAAGTACCTGGATATTCAGATCCGGTCACTAAACAAGGCTGAAGCCATTTCAAGTAATGTTTAAATTCTGAATTACAGTCTTTCACCTGAGCGATACTAAGAGTATTTACTATGGAACTTGCCGCAAATATACTATATATAATTTTATCAGTGACTACTAGCAAATACTGTAAAATAAATAATACGTTCAGCTTCTGACAATTTCCATACATTGAGTGGCAACGTACGAATTTCTGCCATCTAGCGGCGGGAGTTTTACGGGTTGGTTTTCTTTTATACGTTTTAATGGATATCATGTAAAGTACGAGTATATTATTTATGTTACGTAAATAAATTATAGTTATACAGTTTAATAATGTCTGCTTCATATCGCAAATTAGCAAACAAAGAAAATTTTCTTTAATATTAAAATCTAACGTAAATCTAGCATCATATTCAGAAATTCGAATGGAATCATAAATATTTATTTTTTTTATAAATTCAATTATTTTCCGCAATATAGTCTGGAAGCGCTTCAACGCGGTAGCTAGAGGCGCTAGTCGCGCTATTGTAGAAAATTGCCAATATTTTGACGAAGCTGTGCGTGTTTCTACTAGTGACTTAGAAACACAACACATGTATGGCCTTTGTGTTTCCTCCCTCCTACAACATAAGTCTCTTCCGGACCCAGGCTTACTCTTCCCTATCCTCCAAGAGACCCTCCATACAGCATCCCCAAAGATGACATACCATAGGTCTTAAGGAAAAAATATTCCCTCGGGACCTCCTTTGTAAAGAAAATGAAAAAAATCGTCCTATTTAAATAACCATTATTTGTGCACTCCAATTTTCCAACACACGATCTAAAACGTTTGGACAAGTGGTCATCGATTGTATTTGATTGATGTGTCAGTAAGTAAGATAGCTAGTTATGTATTTTTTTTAAATTATCCAGTAATCTAGTATATTCTCTTGAAATGTTTACGATTGGCGCCCAATGTCCTGGTGGTGTTTCGATTCCAGACATAAAGAAATTAGGTGGTTCGGAAGTGAAGACATCGTCAAACCAATTCAAGAAAAGCAATGTCGTTACCAACGGAGATTCCTCAGAGAGAAGAGAGAGAGAGAGAGAGAGAGAGAGAGAGAGAGAGAGAGAGGAACATATGAAAATCTGTTAGACAAAGATCTGGATCTAACTTTATCTCCCAACGCTGCTTTTGTATTATAGCTTTTTTATATCGTTAACAATGGAAAAAGCGAAGAGAAATTCTAGTAGATCAAGTAAATAAACCAATTTAATTATTGTTTTGATTTTTAAATCAATCTCCCTTTTCTCAACCCTCGTGAGAAAAGAAACACAGAACCACTATGGTTTTCAGTTTTACCAGATTTAACATATTACCAAGGTATAAGAGTCCTAAACAGCCTCCAGCAGTGGTAGTCGGTCAGATAATAATGACTCTGGAAGGGCAGGTAAAGCTCAGAAACGTGTGCGATACCCTCCTTGACTCTGTAAAACTCTTTTTTTCTATTATTGAAATTGCAAATGAAAAAATCTGAAGAAAAATTATTTTAAGTGACTTTTCCTCGACTCAACAAAGTTCAGCGTTTATATTAGGGAATGCCATATTTTACGAAAGTAATAGTTACAGAGACCTAGAAATTAGACGCATATTCACCGCTGGAAAGTTTTGGTTGAGTTATATCCTCCGAATATGTTTCAACCAATTTTTTTTTTCTGATGATCTATTCTGAGACAAAAATCTGTTAAAATTTCCTTACGCCAAAACTCACCAATCGCGAGATTTTACTGCGATAAGCAAAACAGATTTTCTACTTACCTGCGAGAAACTTTAAGGGCACCATAAATGAAGTTTTCAAATGTAGCATTTAGCGATGAAAATATTTCACCCCCACTTAGTCAATCGCTAAATTGAGTCTTTTACAAAAGCATTACCTCTCATTCGATAAAGCCTTATATTTATTTGGGAATGAAGGTCCACATGTATTAGCAACATTGTAGTGTTGCAATTTGGGCATTTGGTGCAACCCACAATTATTATAGGCTGGTGATCAGCCCGACGTTTCCCCGCCCAGGGACGGCGCGTGGCAAATTGCGGCACTTCCTTGTCTTAGTAGTAACTGTCACTATTTCCGAAGAAAATCAGAACCTCCGTTTCAGGGCGATAAGATCTTCGATAGTCTCTGGGTCCAGAAGTCGTTGGTATGAAATATCGGAATGAACAAAAAATGTATTAGTTGATTTCAATCAAATTTGTACATTTTTATTGCGGGTGAGAGACCATCATTCATGAAAACGTTAATCAGATACGAAAAGCAAGTACCTCCTTTTCTATTATCCTTCTAAATTCTTCCCAGACGTCCTTTAACTTCAATTTCCGAATTGAGGATGCCATAGACTCACGGCTTACGCGATGCCGCATGACATGGTAATACCAATTTGGTGAAACAAAATATTATTTCGTATGTTTTAAACTATTTGGCTGCACGTATATTCCAACAATAACTCCAGTGAAAAATATAATGGCTTTAAAAATATATATTCATATAGATCAGCAAACGCCGATTCTGAATATGTAATTATACGTAGATTTTATAAATCGTTATTTAAAAGTGAATAAAAAATCATCTCATCGAAACACCTTGTTATTTTGGTACCATTGCATTTGTAACATCTGACGTCACGTGCACATTCTGTTTTTAGATTAGTATGTAAATTTATATTTTTCGATTTTGTCTTTATTTAAAATAGTTTTTTTTTAATGTTTTCTTTTAGCGAAATTTCTTCAAAATTTGGATAACTTTAAACTTTATAATTGTTGGTCAATATAAAAAAACTATTATTAATTAAAGAAATTACAGTATTCATGAGTAAACCAATTAGTAATACGGATATTATGATAATCTTAATTCTCAATACTGTTATTATTCTTTGAGTTAAAGTTTATAAAAAGATACATAATTTTCTTACTCGTGTTTAGTTATGGTGTACCATGAATATAATATAAAATTACTTGTTTTGACATTTTGCATTCTAACTTCAAAACTGATCAAAACCGACCGGCCATAGATTTGGAGAACTATTTATTTATTTATTGTTTCTTTACATTGTATCTTTTTGAATGTTAGAATTGTTATGAAAGAATTAAATTAATGAAAATTAATAATTAAATTTTCATGAATTGTCATTTATTTATTTTTATTTATTCTTTTTTTTTCTTAACTATGAAAGCTAACTTTAGAAGAAAAAAAACGAAATATGCTGGTATTTAAGTTTTAACGTCGTTAATGATAAAAAAAAATTGGACTGGAGTTCCTTATTACAACAATTTTACAGGTCGGATCATTTTTTTTCAGGCTTAAGAAAAGTTGTATAAAAAGTTTTCTCTTTCAGAAATTTGGTCAAGAAGTGTTCTAGTCGTGGTATTTTATAAGATGTTCTATAAACATCTGTGTATTGCTGCGAGGGAATAATGAAAGATTTTCTGAGTTTTTTAGATCTTTATGTATTTAATATATCGTTTTTATGAATTTTCTCCCATATTTAAGTCGCTGACGAATCGCCTTTGGCAGTTAGCTAGATGTGTGAAGAGCCAGGGTGTGTAATCAACATGCCAGTGCCCAGCGACAAGTGGATACGCCCAAATTTAAAGCCCCCTCTTTACAAAATCAAAGACCGCCCCGGCGTTCCCACACGACTATCGCCGAACTCTCCAGCGGACTCGAAACGACCAAGGGTCAGATTCCCGACCCCCAAATCTGTCGGCAATTTGCACACTTTAATGCCGGAGTTAATCCGGCAATTTCTTCCCGGTAAGGATAGCCTGTTCCGCAGTTTAACTGAGAAGGTCGGTCCAAATTCGTAAGGAAAATTACCCCATATCAAATCTGGAATAAATTTTACTCCGAAGCAAAATGTCGATGTTCAATCATTTAGGGTGCCATTTAATTGTTAGTTTCATATTTCTCTAGAAGAAAACAGAGTTATACTGAGTTCGTTATGACTTTGTTCATCTTTTTCCTTTTTAAACATATTCTTTTTGTGCCTTTTCAGTGAAACATAAGCGTATACGTAATTAATATATTACATAGTGTCCGAACACTCATGGTACAAGTACGAAACTCGAGAATGTACATCGTATATTCATCGATTTTTTGGTAAAACTTTTTTTTTATTTGAACTTTCGTGTTCGAGTAAATTGACTCCGAAGATATCATTTTTAAGAGAAATTTTAAAAGAGTTGGCCGCTACGTCGTTTTAATCTAGTGTTTATTTTTAATTAAAATGTGTAGATCCGGTTCCAATGGTTTCTTAACCCTAAAGTTTCAAAAAAACAATAACAAAAACTGTCTCCTCAAATTCAAATAATATGTTTTTTTAGTCGGGTGTGTGATGTAGATTCCCAGGCTTTCTGCTTGCACCACTAGTTTCCAGACACCGTGTATATCAACAAAATTTCAAATCTAGTCATTAGTTAATATATATTATGATAAACAAAAAACATTACTCTTACAAAAAAAAAATTCTACATAAAAACAATAAATTCAATCATTACAATATTTCGATAAAAGAAACACTTGATGAAAATACAGAAGACATTTTCTTTAACATCCAGCATTTTACCTTACAATGTCCTTATCTATCCTTCTTGCCACATCCAGCGACCCATTCGCTACAAGCCTGTGCGATACTATTTTTCAGGCATGTTCTCTAAATTGGATAAATTCTTCTAGAACAGTGGTAGCGTAATTTTTATTTGTACTTAATATTTGTTTTCTACAGATCTTTATAGAACGATGTGTTCATTATTCATAAAAGAAACGAATATATAAAAAAAAGTTTATTTGAAAATTATACACACTATGTATTTGCGAGTACCGTTTTTAAGTACTTTTCAACAATTGAGAAATACATTAAAAAGGTTGTGAATAAATAATAAACTCAATGTTGAATCAAATCAAAGTTACAGAAAAATCAAACTGATGAAACAAATAAAAAATTCTCCCTTTTATCACTTAACGTTTCGATAACTATTAATTGTAATTATATTTTAACTAACTATAACTATAAACGAAACCTACAGTATTAAGAGGAATGGCTGCACTGCGGCTGTTTCATACAAAACCTAATTTTGGATTTGAGGTCAAAATACTCACCTAAACCTAATGATCTTTTTATTCATCAAAAAGTATAGTAAATATCTTTTACGGATTAGAAGTAATTTATTTATTTTCGTTTTACATTGTGAAATATGGGCCAATAAAGAAATAGATTTTTCGTGATTTTAGAGGCACCTTTAACAATTATTTGGGGGCTAACGGTATTTAAAAAAAAAATAATAATAATTCATTGCAATAAGCATTATGGTGGAATTTAAATTAAATTAAAAACGGCCAATTTTCGTTGGAGCACAAATTTCCCGTGCATTATTTAAAATATCAACCCAAAAAAACTTCATATTACATCATAGCAATATGATTTTTTTTTATAATACAGTAATCCCGTAAAAAATTATCTATTTTATTTATAACTCCATTTGATATTACATCGACTAAATCAAATTACAATCACAAAATTCTAAGATTGTGACAAACGTCGCTACGCACCTAGTATTAAAATATTATCCAAACTAGTTCGAACCAGCTTTGATAGTTGGGGTTGCGAGACTTTCGGTGTTCACTAATACATTCAAACAGCTCTCTTTAAAATGATTTACCTTTATTATACCGAGTAAAAAAATAAATAGGGGAAGCGGGGAACGATATTCATTTCCGCTTCTGGACATCTTCAAGCCGACATCAATTATAGCCCACAATACCAGTTAATATAATTATGCAGGAAAAAAACAAAACTCCCATTCCAAATTAAAACTTATTTGGAAATGCCAAAGATCACCATCTTAAGAGGAACGGCTGCGGTGCCTGTTTCATACAAAATTGATTTTTGGATTGGCGGCCAAAATACCCATCCAAACGAATGATCTATTTTTTTAAATTAAAGGTTTAGTAAATATCTAGTACGGATGAGAAGTATTTTATTTATTTTTGTTTTAATTTTTTAAGTATGTGCCATGAAAAATATCAATTTTCATAATTTTAGAGGCAGCTTAGAAAATTATTTCTGGGTTTATCGTATTTAAAAAATATATATCGTATTTGCTATGTAAATATGATTACGTAAATAAAATATATAGAAATAAAACATTTAAAAAAAAATGTATTGTCAATATTTAAAATTATCTATGGCAAATTATATTCCAACGTAAATTGGCCGTTTTTAATTTAATTTAATGTTCGCCATAATGCTTATTTTAATATTTTAAAAATAAAATTAATTTTACATTTCCTTATGTTTTCAAAGCAGATGGGTTAAAACTTTTAAATTTTAAATCGCCGTTATCCCCTAAATAATTGTTAAAGATGCCTCTAAAATCACGAAAAATCAATTTCTTTAATGGTCGATACTTCTTAGGGTAAAACGAAAATAAATAAAATACTTCTCATCCGTACTAGATATTTACTAAACCTTTAATAAAAAAACACAGATCATTCAGTTTGGACGGGTATTTTGGCCTCAAATCCAAATTCTGTTTTGTATGAAACGTTCCCCATAATGACCTTCAGTCAAATTTTAATAGAAACTTTGCCGTATAATGAAACCATTAAAATAACCGTCAATTTGCTCTTAAATTAATAAGAGATTTGTTAATGAAAATTAAAACATTCAAAGGTTCATTATAAGTACCTGCATGGAAATAATATAGATTGTCTCTAAGTGGCTTCTTCACAGTTTGATAATACCTTCGGAAGGCGAAACAGCTGTCACGCGTAATAGTAATTACCTAGCAGAACTTTTTTTTAATAAATAAACCGTTTTTTTCAATTTGAATGGTAATAATAGTTATTAATAAAATTTTAAAATTTTAAGTAAAAACGGAGTTCTACAAATTAAACTCGAACACAATAAATTACCTTACTATCTTACAGTAGTTCATTAAGAGCTCAATAAACATTCTTTCCCACGCTAATTAAGCGACCAGCTTACGCCGTACACCCTCAGTCCTATTAGCTATTAGAACTCGTCTACATTGAAACATCCCCGCGCGTCTAGTGGGCCAGCGCGTCTATCGGGCATCAGGCAGAATGGATAGTGGCAAGCGTGAGGTGCGACTAGGTGTGTACTGCGTACCCGAGCCGCTTGCCGGCCGGAGCCACTCCGCGCCCCGCGGTAGCAGTCGAGCGCCCGTCGCAGGCCTCGCCGCTAGTCGCTAGTTCCAAGTTCCGACCGCGGAGCACTACACTACTCCGCTACTCCGCTACTCCCTCCGAGCTTTCGAACGGCGTAGACCTCCCGGAAGAAAAGCGCGCGTCGCCGGTCTCCGCAAATCCGCTCAATCCACTCAATCCGTTCGAATTCAGTCAAATCTTTGTATATAAGTGGACCGGAAATCAGTGACTGCTCATAGACTCATCGAAAGCGCCGGCTAGAACTTGTTACAATTCTACTCAAATTTAATCCCGTATTTTTTATTACTCGAACGTTTTGAGTTCGAAAACAAACTGCAAAAAACAATCAATTCCAGTGAAAAAAAAAAACAATAATTTAAATAAAAAAAGTTTTTATTTTTAATCGCGGTAAATACAAACAACTTCATTTGTTATTTTATTCGTTATGGGATACTTTTCTAAATATTGTGTTCAATTCTTAAATTGTTGAAACATTTTCTTTGAAATTTTCTCGGTTCAGTTCTACATTGGATATACTGCTACTAGCAATCAAAAAAATGTGAGTTATTTTATGTGCAATTTATTTATCATAGCAAATCGTGAAAACATTTTATGTGTATGCTTATATGCCAAGCATACTTTTTTAAATGACAAAATTTTCCTTACTTTTTAGGAAAAAAATAAAATAAAATATTACTCTCAATACTTACGCAATGTACTCGTATACATATTTTAATTTTTAGTCTAATTGTGATGGAATTTCGACATCATTAAGTTCCGCAAAAAATAAGTATTGCTCAGCTTAAATATCGTTTTAGTTATAAAAGCGACTAATCCCCGATGGAAAGGGTACGGTTGGGGTTTCTTTCAGTATTTAGTTGGCAAATGTCAAGTTAGTTTTGTTGAACAGCAAATAGGCACCAAAGGGATTAGGCAGATATCGAATGTCCCAGACACTCTTGTGTCGCTAAATACGGTGCATTCCGCTAATCTGCGTGTGCTTCAACACAAATATGCAGCAGTACCTATCTATACATAATAACACACAATGCACGCATTGTACCCACATATATAGGTTGTACACATATCAGCACGTACCCGCCAAATTTTAACCATCGATTCCTCGGCATATTTTGAATAAAAAATATAGATGGCATTTTGGTCTATGGTGAAACTTTTTACTTTTTTTTCAAATCAAACAAGAAAAAAAATCGTTCACATGTCGTCACTGATCAATCAGCCGAGTAACCGCCTATACCCACTGCAACCCAAACTGTCCAATTCTTACTGATTTTTAGGTTTTAGGTAAAAAAAAAATGTAACAAGACCAACATGCAATTTTGTACCCTATACGCAAGAGTTAAGAGTTACTTACCACTGATTCCTGTCCTTATTTGTTTCATATATGCAAGTGTTAAGAGTTACTATAACCAGTGATTCCTATCCTTATCTGTACCCTATATGCAAGTGTTAAGAGTTACTTACCACTGATTCCTGTCCTTATTTGTTTCATATATGCAAGTGTTAAAAGTTACTTTAACCAGTGATTCCTATCCTTATCTGTACCCTATATGCAAGTGTTAAGAGTTACTTTAACCAGTGATTCCTTTCCTTATTTGGAGTAAAAAATGTAAATTAAATTTGGTAGCGACGAAATTAATTCCTTTTTTTATTTCTCCTAAAAACATTTAAATGATCAGTAGTCATTAAATAATTGGGATCGGGCAGTTGGTTGAACGGTTACTCGGTTGAGTCACCAAAAAATAATATTTATGTCAACGGAGACAAAAATTTAATGCATTTTTTTTTAGTTCAAGTAAGGTCAAGAATCACTAGTTAATGTCAAAGTCAAGCTTGTTTCTTAACACACTGTATAGTACTAGCTTAAGTAATCAAGACATGTTTCTGTAAATACTCGTTGTAATCCTGTTATTGTAGAGTTCTGTCTGATTTTTTAGTAATTTTGAGAAGCTTCTGGGAAGAATGGAAAGAGCTTTGACTATGAACCAAGAGATCGTGGGTTTACAACTTAAGGAAGTCCTAAAAAATGTTTTACTTTTCCATCTGATTTTATTGCGTTGTCCTAAAAAATAAACAAATTTTACGATAAAACAATTATTGAAAAGTGTTAAATACAATTGCTCTTACCGCAGCAACTTATTAACACGCTATTCTTTATTTGAAGTGCAATTATGTTACGGAAACCTTTCAAAACTTAATATATTATTTAATCATTGTAGAAAACGATATTAACATAACCTAAATGAGACATGAAAACGGAAAAAAATGACAGAAAATAAATAGATTTCAGTCGCATCTGGGACTCGAACCCAGGACCTTTGCCTATCCGGGGCAACCGCTTAACCAACTCAAAAAATGAAGAAGAATATTAACAAATCTTGAATTCGAGATATGATACCGATGAAGATTACATAAATTGAACTGGTCTCATTAGTTAAGTTAGTTAAGCGGTTGCCCCAGATCGGCAAAGGTCCTGGGTTCGAGTACCAGATGCGACTGAAATCTTTTTTTATTTTCTGTCGTTTTTTTTTCCGTTTTCATGTTTCATTTAAGTTATGTTAATATTGTTTTCAACAATGACCAAATATTAAAAAAAATGAGGTTTTTAAATCTCAATAAAAATAATTAATAACTTAATATATTAGTTCATTTATTTCGGGAAAGAAAATGTCATAAAAATGTAAAACCTGAATAGAAAGGGGATGAATGTTTTGAACGTGGCATAGTGATAACAGCAGTATTTCAGTCGGATCCAAGACAATTGAACTGAAATAAACCCACGTTCAATCATTATATCCTCTTCCTCTTTTCGTGTCTCAAGAAGTGTACGTGAACTATTAAAACCATTAAAAAGGTGCAGCAAAAAGTTGTTACGTTTTTGGCATAACGTTCCGAGAAACGACAAATAATGAATGGCCGATAATAATAGATGGGTTCAAAGACGTCCCAGAATGCACTGGTATTGTCTATCGGCAACACTGAAGATATAAGCCGATAGAAGGGTATAGTGAGTGTGTCCATATGCCCGAGAATTATAGATACTCAAAGTATCGCCTGATATTTTATTTTTTTTTTACATTTAAAATCTGCTAAACTTCTTTCGTAGTTTGTCAGCAGTTATTCATTGACAACGTGTATATATAATATGGTACATATTTAAAATTTAAAAAACGTTGTATATAATTATTACAGCAAATTAACAGGTATAGATAGAATAACATTTTTTTTATAAAGAAAGCAAATATGAAAAATCATTGTAATCTATCTACCTACATGTAGTAGGCATGGGAGTGCATTAGAACGTTATAGTATATTTCTATTAAGAAGAATAAAAAAAAACTGAAAAAAAACATGTAGTGTTAAATACGTAAATACAATAATGTAATATTATTTTTTTTTATAACTTCTTGAAGTTTGTAAACCTCATTGTAATATTTAATCATTGAAGAAGATAATATTAACATATCCAAATAAAACACGATTCCGAAAAAACAACAGACAAATAATAAATAAATTGAACTGGTCTCATTAGCTTAGTCGGCAAAGCGGTTGTACCGGATAGACAGAGGTCCTGGGTTCGAGCCCCAAATGCGACTGACACTTTTTTTTTCTGTTGTTTTTTTCGGATTCGTGTTTCATTTGGGATGTGTTAATATTATCTTCTTCAATGATTAAACAATAATGTAAAATTCAATTAGCAACACAAGATCAGTAGCCCGTTAATGTATATCATCTGTTTCTAATAGCCATTTTATTTAGATTATACTTGACTTTAGCGGTATTAATGGAATTATTTTTTATTCGTCATTGGTTCTTTATTTAATGTTTTGGGTACAATATAGTTGAGGATTTATTGGTACATTTATGAACAACTATTCTTCATTATTAGTGAATCTTATGTTATATTTATGGTTAAATCTTTCCTTATAGTTAATTTACAATATTATACCTTATAATCTATCAAATGCAGAATTTTTCTCTTGCAACAAATATTAGATTTCTTTTGAGTATTATATCTGAGGCCTAAGAGTTTAACGGTCTTTTATAAATTTTTTGCAACAATTTTTGTCTTCCACATTGGTATAAATCACACTTCTAGAGATAATATGTTCAGTGATCGACGGCTTAACGGATGCCATTGGATAGACGCGAATTTAACGCTTGGGTGAGTTTTTGACCGCGTGGAAAATCAACCAAACTCTCATCCGAAATCTCGTTTAAAATAGATTAAAAAAAAAAACGCAAAAACCCAATCAATCGCGATTTCCGCCACTTACCACAACGTAATGGCTTTATTATTTACTGTTTATGATGGTAGATACAGGTACGGCACTTACTTCCTTCGTTACATCACTGAACAATAACACAATCCTTATCAGAATTTAAAAAATATATATTTCACAATTAAAACTGCTGTCGCTTCAAACGCTGTTCTGTTTATTTTAACCATAGTATGCTGCTATATTGGGAATACTCAATATAACATAAATAAATAAATAAATAAAAATGTTCGTGAAAAGCATTTACTCTGTGGCTTGCCAGTAAATGCATACATTTATTTTAAACCATTTCAATTTAATATAATGATCGACCGGTTTCGCAACTACCCTTCCTTCGTCAGGACTATATTAAAAATAATCTAAGATACAATATAATGACAAACACGTGAATATTTACATGTTAGAGTAGGAGGCGACCAATAAGTTTTTCAGGAGAACCGAGCGGTTCACCGGAAGAATATCTAGAAGTGGACCATACGATGAATTTACTTGTTTATTTTTTTGTCTTTATTTTTGCGGTGAAGAATTTGGACCTCTGTATATTTATTAAAATTATGAATAATTTGTTATAAATATTATTAAAACATAAATTAATGTAAGTGTAATTTTAATTTTTATGTTGATTATGATTTATATATATATATATATATTTTCTGTTTTAACATATCTTATATAATTCATAAAGACCTCCATGATTCTGACATGAGCAGAGTTTGGGGGTCGAGAGAAATGAACAAAATATTGGTAGAATAAAAAAAATTATAAAGTTTAAAAAATATATTATAAAAAAAATCACAATTATTTTTTTTTACAAAAACATACATATATAAAAAAGCAAAAAAAAAATCGTTACCCTATATTTTTCACCTTTTGCCTCATTTATTTTTTTTAAACTCATCTTCTTATAATTTATGAACATAAAATTCTATTAATTTCCACCGCCTCGGAACAGGCTCAGCCTCGTGATTTAAAGATTTGGTTTACCAAATGTTTATATTTTGAATTATTTAATTAATAATGACGCTGCAAAGTTGCCAATCGTTTGAAGACTTTATGTTTTATTTTATATACAGAGATCATTACGTCTACGTGTAATTTATTACGCTTACTGTTAAACTTACTATAAGCACTGTATATGATTATGTTTTTTACAAGTTTTTTTTTACATGACATCGCAAAAAAGTTCAAACAGGAAAAAGCCATCGAGAGTAGTGAGACTATTGTATACAAATTTGGGTTATATTGAAGAAAAGATGAAGTGTGGCGAGGAAGGAAATGGGATAGGGAACAGTTGGTAAGTGCCTGCCTATACATACATGGTCACAACAGAGTTTCGATTCTGAATTATCTCCTCTTACATAGAGAATTTTCCTCCTAGAACGGTGTGTATAACTCAGTGATGCACGACCAGCGGCAGGCAAGCCCATTTCAGAGCCCTTTCGTACGGCCCAATTGGCTGTTATCGATTTCTGTTCTGTTTTGCAAACTTTAGTCTGTCTTCAAAGTATCGAATCAAATGCTCGAAATTTCAATTTTTCTTTTACATATTCTTAGGAAGGAAAATTGCGTTTTTTTTTTCGTTAAAATCTATATTTGATGAATTTTATCATTACAAATATATGTCATTAATAAATCACAAAACGTATATGGAGATAGAACAACGAGGCATAACATTACTGATTTAAAAAGGAGACATTTGCTTCGAAAATAAAAATAATAGTCAGGTAATTCACCTCCGTAGAACATAAAACAAATACCATGTAAGTATATGCATACCTACGTGCACTTAATGAAATAAAAAATAAACGTGAAATAAAACTATAATATAATATAAATAAATAATTATAATATCGTAATACAATACGTATCAAGTAAATGATAATAGTTTTTTTAATATATTGAGGCAATATTAAGTTTTTTTTTTAAATTAAACCTACTAAAAATATTTTGTAAACGTTGATATCAAAAAAATATGTAAAAAATGAGAAATTTCTTACAATCGAACTGAATATACTCAGTTTTGTAAGTAGCATATATAGCCTGAATAAAAAACAATAAATAAGATTTCGTTGTATAAAAATCCCAAAGATTTCTTTAATATATTTTGTTGAGAATCTGATTATTCGAACGATAAAATCAACTTCATTAATTGGTTTGACATATATTTGATATTTTTTACGAATTCCGTTCAATAAGAATAAATGCTTTTTTTCTGAAAATATGTGAGTAACGAAAAAGAGGATTTTAATATTTCTTATTTAGCAATCGTTCGGAGTTTCGGATTGGCTATGATCAAACCCAAATTAGTTTTATAACTTGGAATGGATTGCCATCTAGCAAAACGTAAAATAATTAAATTAAATAAAAACGTTTAACGTTTTCCGTTCTATTTTACAAAACAGGAAAAGTGTCTATCTGTTTTAAATTAGCCACCCAAAATAACAAACTCATGTTGTCAAGTATTTTAATATATCGGAATGATAAAAACCGACAGCATTTATTGGTTTGGCCTTGCGGCGCTTTGTTAATGCATTCTGTGAAAAATGTATTAAAAACTTACCGTTTTAATAGGTTAGCGACATCACTGAGCGCAAAGTTAACCATGTCAAGCTGTATTTATCCTATGCCCTGTGGCCAACGAACAAATTAAAAATATTTATCAATAAAAAGGTTGTGCATCACTGGTCTAAGTAATTAAAAAAAGGAAACAGTAGATAAAAAGTACGACAATAAGGAAAAATATATACTATAGTAATTACTAATTACATGTAAATTGTCACGATAATATATTATCATGGCGCGGCATATTCAAATTCATGGTGTTGAGATGTTTGCAGATCAACAGGCGCTAAAAAACTTCGTGTATATTACATTATATTACGAAAAAGTAAATGAGTCATGCGTTACGTGAAGCGACATTGAGAGCTGATTAGTTGTAGATAATACAGATTTCAAAAATCAAAAACCTGATGTCTTGTCCATTTTAGTATATTATAATAAAACAAATTTAAAACTTTTTTCCACTTTAATTTTTATTTGACCGTAACCGGGTTTCAGCTCGTTAGAGCCATCTTCAGACTGGTACAAATTATTCTAAATCTATGGTTTTTATATACAACATATGGGGGAGGGGAAGAGGGGTGGACTACAAGGGTTTAACTAAATTATCTTAATTACATTTGTTATTAGGTCGTTTTAGTAATTCTAGTATTCTAATCACCGGGAAAAACCTTACAAGTAACATGACTTAGTACTGGTCTAATTTTATTGTCAAATCATTATTATATTATGGTGTGTGGGAATTTTTAATTACTTTTGAATGACAAAGGCGAATGACAAAGGCGAATTGTCGAATGTAGCATCACACTTATTAGAAAATAAACACTCGTTTTATAAAGACAAAGACGTTAAAATCCTCCATACATGTAATAAAGGGCATAAACTCGATAAACTAGAATCTTTAGAAATTACTCGCTTAACTAATAAATTAGACCCTAACTTTGTTATGAATAAACAATTAGAATCTTTTGTTAAATCACTGCTGTTGTACCCATTGTAATTATCGTAATAATGTTGAAAGTAAATATGTATTTAGTTTATATAATGACCATTCCTACTCCAATGCAAACATGTACCCCTTCAAAAGTAATTAAAATTTCCCACACACCATAAATATAATAATGATTTGATAATAAAATTAGACCAGTACTAAGTCATATTACTTGTAAGGTTTTTCCCTGTGATTAGAATACTAGAATTACTAAAACGACCTAATAACAAATGTAATTAAGATAATTTAGTTAAACCCTTGTAGTCCACCCCTCTTCCCCTCCACCATATGTTGTGTATAAAAACCATAGATTTAGAATAATTTGTACCAGTCTGAAGATGGCTCTAACGAGCTGAAACCCGGTTACGGTCAAATAAAAATTAAAGTGGAAAAAGTTTTAAATTTGTTTTATTATAATATACTTTATTGGAATTCCACCATGTATTAACAGTTTCAAAAATATAAATCTTGTCCATTTGTTCAAATAGCTAATGTTCTGTTTTCGTAACCTGACCTATTTTGAAAGTGCATCTATTTTTAATGCGCTTAAAATTTGGCAAAATCGCATCTTGTTTTATTACGCATAAAATTTTATTTTTTGGTAAGTTCAAAAGAAAATCCATTAATCCAAATACTTTAACAGCGAATTTTAATATTTCCATTAAAAATGCGATATAACGGTTTTGCTCGCTTCGATAAACCAAAATAATTTTTTACTGCAGTCTGGATTCTGAAACCGGCAAGAGTAAAGTAAGAGTAGTGACGTTTCCAGCAAGTTCCAGTGAATGATTGTTTGCTAATATAGTTACGACTGGCCGAAGCATTGGGCAGAAGACGTTGGGGCAGGTCTGGCGATCCAGACTAATAACGCACAAATTGTCGGGCCGTAATAATAGTCGCGGGAACTTTTATCGGTTCTGTGATGAAAACGGCGCACAATTTTACTCTGCGTGCTCTACAGTGCAAATAGATTTTTATTTCATATTAATATTTGACAGCCTCAGCTGTGTTGTAGTCGGGACTGGGTTTATTATTGGGAAATTGCAGGCTTGACGGCCATTACAAATCGATCACATGAATATTTTTTTATTGTTTTGAGAATCGACGAGCTTTGATATCCGGCTTCGCTCTGAAGTACTTACATATTTATAATAATAATAATAATAATTGGATAATTTTTATAGCGCCGTTTTTTTGTGAAAAATCACCTCAAGGGCGCTGTACAATTCTTTCTTCCTATTCTTACATTATTCTTATATTACATCTATGACACTTTCTGCGAAGTTTATTTTTTTTATAACTAGTTATTAGCTGCAAACAAGATTTCAACTTTTTTTGTCAGAACATTATTTTACGATTAAAACGTTTGGATCAAACGATATGGCGTCTAATCTTATTGTTCGAGCGTTTAAATTTATATTTCTAGGCGACATAGCACATTGAAAATATTGTTTTGCTTAACAAACGCGGTGATGAGCCAAAAAAACTTCATTATTTTTCATAATAATAAAGTGTTTTCACACATACTGTGAGGCGTTTTGCACCTGAATGACAATTGTAATTAACTAAATATGCAAAAACCCATACAGGGCTTATACAATGTAATAAATAAATATTTTCGTAAGAAGCAACCACTTTGTGGTTTGACATTGTATTAAGTAAATGAAGCACGTTGTTATAAACCACGAATATATTTTATTTTCACCAACCGGTTTCGCTAAAATCAAGCTTCAATACATTTATTATATATACATTGATGAAGCTTGAGTTAAGCGAAACCGGTTGGTGAAAATAAAATATATTCGTGGTTTATAACAACGTGTTTCATTTACTTAATAAATAAATGCAGGAGGATTCTTAGATTGGTTCAATGTAAGTTGATACTTATTGATATCTTTTACAAAACATTAATATCTAATCTAAAACTACTGATATTAGAAAAATATTTCGTTAATCGTTTTCCCGGAAAATATATATATCTATATTCTTATACTTTTTAAATACCGAATAACTTCAAATGATAAGTGCAAAAAATATCCGTGTTCCTTTACCATCTTTCTACTGTGACTACCACAGCATTAACTATTCCTATAACTCATCACTAGCGAGTTCATCGAACTGCCACTACCTATACAGACCTTTTCGACATATTCTAAACCTCTCCATTCTGCATTAAAACAAAAATAAGTGTGTATCTAATATGTATTTGTGTAAAATTAAATCTTTACTATTATTTTTTGCAATGTTGACTAACTAATCACCTACTCCCATTCATTCCTATGTAAAGTACATGTATAACGTTTATAACTTTAATGAATAAAACACAAAATGTACGTAGGGGTAGAACAAAGAGGCAGAACATTCCTGTTTAATTAATAAATAAAACGGTTGCGGAAATAACAGTGTACCTAATAATAACTGGTAAAAACGTTTCTTAAAGAAAAACATTTTTAAAAAATACCTGTGTTAATCAAACAATAAGCTTCACTAGTTTAAAAAAAAAGATTATTTTCCAATATTTATTTTTACAAAATTATATACACGGGTTGATTTTACTTATTGGTGCGACACACTTAACTTTGTAGTTGGGGCGTCATCACTGCAGATTTTTCGTATTTTAAAATTCTTAAAAAAAACATTCTATTCTTTGATCTTTTAGCAGTCTGGAAAGTTAATTCTTTTTTTAAATAACGTGGATTTTCTACCTTAAAAACAAAATTTTGCAAATAGAGAAGTATGCACTTACCTAAAATTAAAAAAAAAATCCGTTACAATTCCATAATCAAAACTACACAACTGATTTGATATATATATTTTTTTTTTATTATGTCTAATAATTTTATACTTAACAAACGGGTTGCAATCTTTGGAGCACAGACGTCGGGTGGGAACGCTGTCCTTGTTCTACCGGTATTTTAATGGAAGATGCTCCGAGGAACTAGCGTCATTGATCCCTTCGGCAACGGTGCATAGTCGGGAAACATGCCAAACGCGCGCCCAACATTTGCACACGGTTGACATTTTTCACATGAGAACGGGCCGCTTCTACGATTCGTTCTTGTGTTCAACAGCTTGGCTGTGGAATGATCTGCCGGCCTCTGTGTTTCCTCCATCCTATAACATGGGTCTCTTCAAGACCCAAGTTCACTCCTTCCTATCCTCTAAAAGACCCTCCACACAGCATCCCCAAAGATGATAAAGGCATCGAGGGAAATTATTTCCCTCAAGGTCTCCTGTGTGGAGTTAATGTAAAAAAAAAAATAATAATTTTAATCATAATATTAATGTTCACCG
This sequence comes from Halesus radiatus, assembly GCA_022606495.2. Classification (NCBI taxonomy): domain Eukaryota; kingdom Metazoa; phylum Arthropoda; class Insecta; order Trichoptera; family Limnephilidae; genus Halesus; species Halesus radiatus. Next base: position 89,916 of record JAHDVE020010246.1, read on the forward strand.
ACATGCGTTTAAATTACTGACTTTTTCTATAAACGGGCACGCTGGGACTTGTCATGTTTAGGTGTAGGAACTTTCTATGGTAACACTTCGACTTTCCGGTACTCCAATATAAATGATTGCCCTCCCTAAGTGATTTAGCGGGAATTACACTACTGTTTATTTTTGTCGCGCAGTTATGTCGGGAAAGAAAAATGCGTCCGTGGAACTGGAGGACTTCCCCAGGCTACTTTCGACAAGCTGCCAAGCTGTACTTCTACTCGTAATCTCAAACAGTACTGTCAATGTAAGAAGAAAGGAGGATGCTAAATATATCACTGCTGCATCACAAAATAAACCAATCGATCATTCAGCAAATGAAAGTAACAGTCGAGGGCACCCTCTTCTTTTCCGTACCGTTTTGAATATCAGATAATAATAATTGTATATTTTAATCATTAAAGAAGATAATATTAAAACATCCCAAATGAACCACGAAACCGAAAAAACAACAGAAATTAAAAAGATTTCAGTCGCATCTGGGACTCGAACCCAGGACCTCTACCTATCCGGGGTAACCGCTTAACCAACTTAGCTAATGAGACCAGTACAATTTACGCCATTTACACCGATATCATACTTCATGTTCAAGATTTATTAATATTTTCCTCCATTTTTATAAATCCCATATTATTGGCAGCTGTCCTTATGATGATTGCAAAGTTTCATCCAGAACTCAATTGCAATCGGAACAGAGTCTCGGATATACCTACCCGATTTTTATTTATATGAGACATCTATTGACTGAAATCTTTTTAATTTCTGTTGTTTTTTCGGTTTCGTGGTTCATTTGGGATGTGTTAATATTATCTTCTTGAATGATTAAAATATTACAATGAGGTTTACAAACTTCAATAAGTTATAAAAAATAAATTGAAAATAATTGTATAATTTGTTCTGCCGTTTTTGGTAAAGAGAAAAATATCTCAGGCCACAGATGGAATACTTTATCACTTTTCAAATCACAATTATTATTTTTTTTAATTTTGCTAGTATTTAATGTTTCCGATCTAACACGGTAAAACTGTGCGTAGGAAATGAAGTGGGTACATATTGGATATGTTTTTTTAAGAATTTTACTATCATTTAAATCGAAAATTGTGTTAGATTCCTTATCGAACCACAGCACCGAGAAAAAAATCTATATTACAATAAAATATATTAAAATGAAGGTTACAAGCTTCAATAAGTTATTTGAAAAAAAAATATATTAATCCTAGACTTAAGTCAACAGACGTCCCATAAAAATAAAAATCGTATAGGTATATCCGAGACACTATCTAACGATTACAAATAATTTCGGACAGAATATTGTAGTTATAAAACGGTAGCAGCCAAAAAAAGGGAATTAAAGAGGTGGATGGATTGGGGTAGCCGTTGCGCAGGTCCCGGATAGACCATGAGGGCCTGGGTTTAAATCCCAGCTGCTACCGTCATCTTTTTCCTTTCTGTGTCTTTTCGATTTTGTAGTTTTTAATATTATCTTCGATATTAAAAAAAAAAAAAATTAATTGACATATATAATTATATTTCGTTATAGGTCTATATACGAGTATATCCGTTTTAACTTGGAGCAGTTGTTTCGCTCTCCAAATGCATTTTTGAACAGTTTGGAAAATGATGTTTCCATTATTTTCCAAAACAAGAATGAACCAACCAAAAATGTTTTCACTGAAACACAAAATGTAAATTTTGCTGGTACCTACTTTAAAATCATATTGCCAAGATACAAAACTCAGTACTTCTGAAATATTGGATTTATGACAAAAATTTACCTTATTAGAATTATTAGAAAAGTAAAGTTAAGAAAACTAAGTTTTCTGTTCACCGATAATCTCATTTTATGAGTGATTTATGATTACAGCATGATTCTGCGATGGTTGCTG